>JAVSBS010027882.1:59317-85155 GCA_033124195.1 Coracias cyanogaster | reverse complement strand
AATGCCGAAAACCGTCTCAGGGGATATTTAGAATAACTTCTGCTCTTGCTATCACTTAAATGAGGTTATTTTGAGTGTCGTATTCACTGTTTTTGGTCGTTTAAGACGCTTTTAAGGTGAGGTTGTCTACCTCGCTGATTTTGTTAAAGAAACGGCCTGCTTAGAAGGTTCTAGTCTGTCATCTTCGCTCGCGCTCTTTCTGTTTTGCTTTGTATTGTAATGTTACCTACAGTGTAGGCAGTGCTCCAAAACAGAAATAGTTGATCTCAGCCTAAGCTGCCTTACAGGTGACAAAGGACATAGATAGGAACAGGCTCAAGGGACAGGCTTGTCTCTGGGACAAGCTCAGAAGTTAAGACCTATACTGAACATATACGATCATATATTGCCATCATTGCAGTAATAAACTTCTAACTTAGATACTGATATTCTGTATATTAAGGATAATTTAATAATTTGACAGTTTTGCTGAAGCTTGATATTAGAATATTGTGTCAACTGAAATCTGTAACACTCTTAAATACTCTATATAATAATCAAAATGGATATTTATTTTTCATTCATTTTTCACTCTTACATTACCCTTTCAAAACTATAGAAGATAAATTATGAAAAAATGCAAATGCTGCTTATCCATTCACTTTTTTTTGGTATGTGGCAAGTGACAGTATTTGGTTTTGTTCCTTTTTTTGTATTACACTTGATTTTAAGATCTAAATTTCTCAGTGCTACTCACTCTCGCAAATTTTTTCATTCTCATGTGCTCATCTGTGTAATATTGGCATTGCAACTATCATAAATTTAATTTGTCTCTGCTCTTGAATAGTTATATCTCTCTTTTTAAGCAAGATGTCAATATGTAAGAGGCTTGAAGAGGTGTCGCTCATCATCATAGCTTTTTCCATTTACTTCAACGAGAGTCAATCCATTCAGTACTGGACAAGCTTTAAATTGTTCTGCCAAATTCAAGGTTACTATCTGATTCAGTTAAATAAAAACTCATCCCTCAGTAGACTAGAGAACCATACTCTACTCTCAAGCAAAGCAATTCCAATTCTTTCCTACTCATAAGCATTGTCACAGCAATCCTGTGCAAGTGCTTTTGTTTAAATTTGCTCCAGGCATGCCGAGTGAAGTCCCTGTGTAGGTATGGGAAGGAAACAGAATGCTGAACAGTGCAAACATGTGAACTTGATTTAGGGTAACCACAAGAAAACCCACAATTTGCCAGACAAACATTTTGGCCCTATTCCTTATTCAGGGAAGATACCATGAGTCAAAACATTTATCTACAGGATTTAATTTCTTTAGCATGATTTACACTGAGAATTTCTAAATGATGGATTTACTTTCCTTATAAGTAATTTCAAGCTCCCACTAATCCACTGCAAATTTTTAAAGCATTAAATCCTTAACTGTATTAAGATTACTCATTTTAAAGACACACAAAAACAAATGATGGGTTTTTCATACTAAAATATATTAAAATACCTGTAAAAAGGCTTTGATGTTTTCTGAATAATTTAGCAAATTAAAAGAGAAAATTGTGCAGTGAAAGAATGATTTACCAGCAGCACATTATTCACTAGAAATCATTGTGTGGTCTGGCACTTTCCACAGTAGTAGAAACAAACACCTGCTGCATTAAAAGGAGTGCCAAGCTGATTATAGATGTTCACTGTGCATAGCTCTAGCCAAAAAATGTCCTAGACTGGCTTCTGTCCCAGATAAGGTCAAGGCACTCAGCCATTAAACACCTTTTAACATGTTCTGATACTTAACCCTCTATCAGAAAAGAAAAGTGACTTTCAATTTGTATTTGGGACTATTTATACATATTTGTATTAGAGACTATTTAACCCTCTATCAGAAAAGAAAAGGATGAAGAAAAGTGACTTTGAATTTGTATTTGGCACTATTTATACATACTTTAGCTTTATGGACTAAATTATTATAAACTTCATAATAATCACTTAGAGATAAGACCAATTTTAAAGTAAACAAAAGGAGGGGGATTACAACATACTGCATTTTAAATGCATGCACACTAAGACATCACGTCTACATTGTTTGTTGTCATGGAGCAACAAGCTCAAGATCAGCTATATATGAAGGTAAAACCGGCAAAAAACTAGAACAGTAACATTTGTATATACAAAAAAAAGAGGATATTTTCTATTGAATGTCAGGATTTTAGTAAGTATCCCTTAGGAAATATAAAATTAAATGAAGGTATATTTTTGTGATCTGAAGTATAAAATTACTGTAAATTAGACATTTGCCAGTGGCTGCGAGTATTACAGAAGATAACAATATATTAGGCCTCTTAAGACATGTCAGAGTTGTGCATTGCATTCTGGTAATCCAGATAACTAAGTTGGCTTTAAATAAGTGGGTATGTCTCCATGGAGTACCTGCCAGGATATTCGCTTTGGTCCCAGAGCAATCTAGCTGTGTCAGCATGGTGCTACCCCTGGGCTAATTAGTCCTGGCACAGGGCTGTGTTGCTGTGATTTTGAAGCTATCTCAGATGGAGTTAGTTCAGCTATCTCTGCACAGCACTACCTCGCAGAATGTTAATACAACCTTAATGTCTGAAAAAACATCTGTTAAAGTAATCACTCCTCACTTAACTAGTGTGAAAGTGCCTGGGATCAGCTCTTGCTGTGTTATAACTAGGGCAAGACAGAAACACATGGTAGCAGAAACACATATGCACACACACACACGTGGATGCTCTCCTATACTTTCTTGCTAAAACAGGAAACCTCCAGGAAAGAATAATGCAATGATATCCGCTGAGTTGTGCTGTTTGTATTGATTGATAGCAGTGTCTGCAAACAAGGGTATATAAGAAACGTGGGATGGCTTCCACAGTGTCACTGTCCCCATATTACCTCATAGTGAATTGAGTTTAAGGTAAATATACCAGAAGCATCCGTGCCACAGTGCTTTAAGGTAACCATTGTTTTTCACTGCAACCCAGCTTCTGGGGATGGTTTATGAACTTTAAAAAAGGCTAACAAGAGCCACTGCCCATTTGTGCATGCAATTTGGACTTTGATGTTACATCTCTGTTTTGAGTGGAACAGCTTTTACAAAACTGCTTTTATTGTTCTTGTCCTGTTCAGTAATGCTTAAAGTGATCTCCACATCTTATGTCATGTCAATTATTTTTCTATTCACATTCACCAGAATTATATTAATCTTTGCCCATAACACCCTCCCACTCCAATTCTACTCATGATTTAAGGAACTCTAATTCCATAGTAAACTATAAACATCTTGACATTCACAAGCCTCCAAAGGCCTCCAATAAAACTAAATTCAGGTTAGAAATAAGTTTTACAAACTTAATATAATTTTTAAAATGGCTATAGACAATAGCAATAGATTACATTGGTAATTTTTTGTTATTACCTTTTTCTGTTTGCAGGTTCACCATTTTACTGCAGTAAGAATAAATTCAGCAGACAGACATGGTTCCCTCCCTCCTGTTTGACCCACTCTATGGACACCACTGTATTTTCCTCTCCCAGGTAATCAGCCCTTAGCCTTGTTGAGGCCTGCTCCCGATGATGTCTTGCCAGGGAGGTAGCCAGCATTCCTCCACATGTAAATTAGGCTTAGGTTATTGTCTCGTGTTCCTAGCTTCAATTGACTTGGGTACCCTAGCAACAAAAGACTTCCAAAAATACAATCTCTTTACAGACTACTGTTTCATTTTCATCAAAAAGAACCTCCCAATGATCTCTTTTGAGGACAGAATTATACATGCTTCATAATTTCAAACGGTGCCAATATTAAGCATGTTGTGATCTTTATGGTCAAAACCACTCTTCCCTGTTCACTACACGAGAAGCAGGATTTTTGTAAGTCTTTATTCTTAAAAACTATTCAGTCTGCTCTTTTTTTCTCTCCGCTACCAGATAATCGCCCCCCCCCCCCCCATCAGCTTTGTCATTATAGCACTTTACTAATTCTCTTCTAAACTTATCACAGATTTATTTGCAGCCATAGTCTCATTCAACTGAAGCTGCCAACTGGGAAGAAGTGAGTCAATTATTGAGTGTATGTTGGAACTTAGGAAGGATTCTCTATCAAAAAGAAAGACAAATGTGTGGAATAATAGTTCATCATTTTCTTCACTCTATTGTATTATTTTCAAGAAGATTACTTATATCAGTACAATATTTTGCAGAATGAGAACTTCAATACAGGCTCAAAATGGTCCTTTAAGGCCAGAGCAACATTGTATTAACAAACAAGTAAATAAAATAAATATTTTCTTTACCTTTTTAGGATCTGACACATTGTTAATATAAATGGTGTAGACCCCACTTTTGTTAAAACCAGATTGATATATATCTGCACAGTCTCTGAAAGGCTTTTCTTCTTCCTTTTTAACATTCTTCAGTAAAACTGCAAAACAAAAAGAGTGGTAATATAAGTTAGAACAGCAATCTTAAGCATTTTTGTATCAAGGAAGTCCACATTTGCACACTGTCCTCCTTTTAATAATACACAGTATTAACTGTACTATAGTTCTTACACCATTAGTGCATTTGGTAAATTCTGTTAAAGAACTAGTATGAAACTTTCAGACAGATGGCAGAGTAGGCACCAGCAGAAGTCATGATACAAATAGCTAAACAGAGCATCCTGTCTATGGTGACGTGAACACAACACATTCCTTCTGAGTGCAGAGGTCTGTGCAGCTGCAGGTGCTGCCTCTGACTCAAACTGTATATAAGAGTTTGCCAACAAATGCCCCAGAGATGGCACATGTAGGTTCGGTGTTGTGATTTGACACAGATGCTCACCTAAGATAGTGACTCAGAACCCTGGAAGGAGAGAGCTTGTGCCCTTCCTCCATGAGGTACTGCCTTTAGACCAGCTTAGGGACTTGGACCAAGGGAGCTGTTTAATGATTTTCATATCTATATACATAAAACTTCCTAGATACAATTAGGGGGGAAAAAAGAGAAGAAAAATAAGTGCTGCTGAAGTCGATTGTTTAGACTCATCATTTATTGAATTTACTTTTGTCTCAGAACAGGAAAACTGTGTTAGAACACGACTGCAAATATTGACCCTGTATATTGCAAACACACCACAAATCTGAGTTTGGGCTGAGAAATCAGGAGGGCAACATGTTTGAGGATCCCAGTCTTGAACAACCAGAAGATTCTCTGTAGAAGGGGTAGCATCTGAGAGTGTTCCTTTGTTTTCACAAACAAAAGTAGTGTGGCCCCACACGATCCTGAAGGATATGACTTCATTCCAACAACACATACTTTAAGCACATCAGTATTCCAATAGAAGTCCATCAGTCTATGCAGATTCTTAAACATGTCCTTAAATTCTGTGCAGGGCCTGGGCCAGCACTTTATTAATCCCTACAATAAGCATTAAGTCCTCCAGACATACTTATCGTCTGCTGACAGACACATCTTTTTCATTTCTGGCTTGAAACTGTGAGTTATAGGTACAAAAGGGACTATGAATTATTCACGCCCAATGAAGTGGCCTGTGCTGAAAAACTTGTGCTTAATGACAATAGTGTGCAAAAAAGCCAGGGAGTTGCACAGCATGTGGGACTATCTAGGCCATAAGAAGGCCTAGATGGAATAATGCCAAGTCTTTGTAGCTTGTTGTACTATCTCCCTTCTGAACACCTCAAGGCAGTATTTTAGGCTAGCAAATCTCTACCAGGTCAATTGACATTAATACCACTCCACAGATGGGGAAAGTAAGGAAAAGAAAGGTTAAATGTTTTACCTCTGTTACTTTGCGAAAAGGTGAAAATAGAAAAACAGTGAGAAATCTAATTCTGAACTGTAGGACTATGCTCTCTAGCTGGACATTTTACACATGTAATTTTTTTTTTCCCTTTTAAGCACTTTATTTTGTTCTTTTAAAATCTGATTTTAACAAATAAACCCCCCTTAGTTTTCCCTTTCTATGTATTTGCCGCATATATATTATTTTTATCCAACAGTATCAATAAAAATAAAACCTGGTTCATACTAATGCATATGAACTTCAATTAGAAAATCAATGGCTATGAAACTTGGCCATATTTGGAAAAGGTAGTGCCATACCATGAGGTGGCAGGGAATGAGGTCCTCAGCAAGGTACATATAAACTGTGCACTCTCAAAAGTGCAATTTTTTAGACAGAGTTGAGGTGTTCATGTTTTGTGTTAATTAAAGATTTCATGGTACTTTCCTGTAAGCAGATGGTGTTAGTATCAGTGGCCAAAATCCAACTTGAATAATTACTTGGGGCTGGAGCCAAAGCCTAGAGGAGTTAAAGCAAAGCCTCTCATTGATTTCAGGGGGCTTTAGATTAGATCCATTCTTCCTGGCCTTAATTTCTCTAATGCTGTTTTTTCAACCATGGACATCAGTATCTCTTGTACAAAAAATGTATTTAGTTGTTGCAGAGGCAGAGTGTTCATTTCCTTGAGTCTTAAAGCATTTACATTTTAATATCTACATGTAAAGAGATTATTTTACCTCTAATTAACCATTACACACAGACTGAACACCAGACTGACTTAGGAGTCAGTCAAAGAAATTTGAATTTGGTTCGTTTTTAACTGAAAGGCAAAAAAATCCATGAGTATACACTGAAGTTCATATTATTCAAATTTTAAACAAGGCAAAATTTTAATTTCAGATCAATTAGAATTAGATTTGAAAATAATTATCTAGGGTGATGGATCTCTAGGAAGCATACTTAGAAATAATTTCTTTCCTAAAGCTTAAAAATTAGAAAAAAAAATCCCACAATAAAACTGCTGTTGATGCAAGAGATGAAGGTGACAGACAGATGCCATAGACATGCCCAGTTCCTTCCATTCTCCCTTTCAGTATCAGACAGCTGAAATACCCAAGATCACAGAGAACAGATATGTTAATTTCCTATAGGCTAAGCAACTCAGCACCCTTCTTTTAGAGCAGTGGGTTTTATTTAGTGAACCACTGCAGCCAGAAGATGCCTTTCCTTGTGTGCCTCTCTTCCCTATCTCAGGAGCTGGTGCTTCCACTGGAATAAAAGCTCAGCTCCTTGTGAATGCGTTGGACTATTACAGACTGCAGCACGGTATATTAAGCATGACCAGCACAAAGTATTAGTTTTTCTTAATACTTCAGACTGCAATTTGAAAGAACAGCCCAAAGTTATCAGAAAATTAATACTCAGGAATGTTACCGGTAATGTTCTTTTATGGTAAAATATGTTTCTTCTAAGGTTTGCTGTAGTTTTTCTAACTTAATATTCCATGCAATTTCCAAACCACTTCTACCTGCTATAGCTCCAGACTGTTTTACTAGAACATTACATAGACCTTGAATCCTTTAGACATTAAGTGAAGTTCCTGAATGATGCATTGGCTCACATATGGTAGATGTGTAAATAATTTTTTTTAAAAGTAACAAGGCTCAAAGAAAGTAGTTGTAAAACAAAATGTGTAGCCATTACATTTCTTTGTTCAGCTTCAAGATGTGAATTGACTTTACACAGATTTCTAATGTTAGTTTAGCAATTTTCAATACAATGCTTATGCCAAGGTGTTATGTACCTGAAGAAAAAAGTTAAGTTTCTGTCAATCAAGATATTATCATTTTTTAAACCTGAATGCTTAGCCAAAAGTTGGACCCCTGGAGGGGTTTTTTGATTGTCTTTCTGGATGAATAAACTGGTGATGAAGACATGCTCCTTTGAAGCAATTATGCCTATGTGGAAAATCCTGTTTTCCTGAACAGGAGGAGAATAAACAAGAGAAGTAAGTTCTTCTTTCATTGCACTTCCAAAACTCTTTTGGTTAAGTTTTAGCCCAATAACTTTCTCCTTGGGCTATGCTACCTGTGTTTTCGACTTGAATTATTTATTTCAGTGATTAGTCTTTCAGTTGTTTCTTTTCCTTGATGCCCTGGATGATGATTAGACTCTAGGCAATACAGCAGACACCATCCATAACTGCCCAGAGCTTTGTCAGATGGCTTCTCCCATGTGGAGGCAAGAGCTCTGGCCCTGCAACTACTCAGCAGCCCTGTGAAGGAACAGGAACCCAAATCAATGAGTTTCTGCTAACTGTGAACTGCCAGGGCTGAGTTCTGCTGCTCCTACTACCAGGACCCACAGTAGAAAGCCAAGGTCAGCACCTGAGTTTGTAGCCTCTTCACTTTTCTCAGAAAGGGTTACTGGTGCTTCCAAGTTAGACAACTCAGATATGTATGGCCTTTTCCCAAAATGATATTCAGGGAAACCCCCTAAATAATTGTTAGTAGTTTGTGCCTCTCTGTAGGGTGAGGTTATTTTTCTGCTGTCAGTTTTGAAAATAAGTCAATAGTAAATGAGTTTACTAGCTTCTAAGAGCTGTCACAAAAGAAAGATGCCCACTTTTCTCCTTGGGATTAAACAAATACAAACTGACTACTAAGCATAAATAGATTCTGAAATATTTATTAATCTAAAATTCTCCTCTACATATACAAAATTTAAAATATACAATATCTATCTTTTTTCCTAGCTCTATGAAAATTATCTAATCTCATCTCTACTAGAAAAAAAAAATTATTTTTTGAGATTTCTGCTTGTTTTTGAGAAAATGGTTATCTCATTGCTTTTCAAGTCTCTGTCAGATATTTGATGAATAAATAGTGCAGTTTGTCTATAAGCAATGAAGAAAATTAAACTGCAGTTCATTATGTTGACTGAATCAATAAAATCACATTAATATTTACTAAATTATTTGAGATCTGAACTGCCATGTTTGTGAAATCAGTTGAGACTGAGTTCATTACAGGAGTCTTATGTCCTTCAGCAATACTTCCAGCAAATGAAAGGCAGCTGTTGTATTTTTTGCATGATAATGACTTATTTGGACATATATGTAGATATTTCTGTAGTGTCTTAGCGAATTATTATATTTTCATTGTGTTATGTTTTCAAATTACATGACTAATTTTCTTATGGGAGTTGCTAGTCACTATACATACCAAAAGACACTTAAAAAAATTCTTCATGCTTTTGAAGCCAGAAAGAAAAAGTGCCTCTCCATATCTTCTTGTCAAATATAACTGAACCAAGTTTTAGCTGCTCTGTCAAAAGCATCTGAGGTGAAAATGTCTGTCCCCAGATGAGCAGCTTCTAAAAAATCAACATGGAGCAGGTTGTAAGTTGATGTTTTTTACCTACAGCTGTAGCATTCCAGGACAGGGTCATTCAAGGACTGCCAAATGGCAGTTTCCATCCAGACTGCAAATAAATTTTGCCTCGATCTTGTCATGGTTCCAGACACATGGTGGGGAATGCTGCATTTCTATAGGGGACCCTGTATCTCTGACTTCTTTCCCAGCAATTTGGGTGCAGCTGCTGTGCACCACCACAGTTCCAGTTACAATGGCAAGCAGCACCTGGCTGGAGAAGAATCAAGTCAGGAATAGTTTGCTAGTATTATCAAAAGGATATCAGTCAAATATCCCCAGTGAGGACGCCTGGAACACAGCCCACATATGTATATATGTTCCCAGACTTAGCAGTAGGAACCACAAACAGATCTGACAGAGAAAGTGTGAAGATTATTTTTGGTTTGAGGAGAAAAAATATGCAAAGCGTTACAGCCACTCAGTTTTTGCTGACTTAGAGCCAGAGGTATAGTCTACTGTTTCAATGGCCTAGTCTTTCAAATACCAACCTCCACTCGACAACAAACATTAAACTGCAACCCAATAGCTGTCTGTGACATCCAACTATTCCCTGCAACAAGATAAACTTGTGACAATACAGTTGTGCTGCAAATGTTACACAAACCACAGGGAAAGGCACAAACCTGGAGGCCAACTTCAAGTCAGGTATGCTCTTCAGATAACTAACCGTGTTGCCCACAAACTAGAATGATAGCCATTTAAAAGCACATTTGTGTCCCTGTCAACAAGGAGTTGAAAAGTGCATTTTCTGGATTCTAATTTGTTCAGGTACGTAATACATACTATATGTTTTCCTCTCCAAAAAGTTCAGACATATATTTTCCTTCTAGCAAAGTATACATTCACCAAAATGCTTTTCAAAGTAATATTTCTGTGTGAGATTGCTCTCAATCTGAGAAAAAGAGTTGGCCAAAGACAAATTGGAAAAAAAAGTTCATTTTGACATACTGGAATAAAATATTTGTGTTCTCGGAACTGTTACTCTAGGCTATTGTCAAGGCTCCCATCAACCCGAAATGAGGTATTGAGAGAGTCTATACCAGGTTACATTGCCACTCTAGCCTCTCCAGTGTCCCATCTCCCACATCAGAGGCCCTAGAAGTCGTGGGGCTTCCTCACCAGAACCGATCTTTTAACTCTGACTGCTCTTCTGTTGTCTTCTTTGCTTGTGCCCACACAATTGCATATTTTCTCCTTATTTTCTTTTTCGTTTAGAACTTTCCCTCCTCAGGAGGATCCTAAGGTTATGTAAGGGCTAGGTTAACACCTGGCCCCGAAAAGAGTCTTCAGAAGGAATAGATGTCCAACCAGATGACTGGAGAACAGCATAAGAGCAGGCAAGCATATCCAGGAATTTACAGCATAGGCACTTCGCCTGCCAGATATAATATGTATATATTTAATTGGCTTTGAAAGAATTTTCTTCTATGAATTTCTCCAGTTGCTTTTCTGAAGCTACATGAATGCTAATCTTTCATAGTGTCACATACCCAGGAACTCACAGATGCATCATGTGAAGGATAATCTCCTATTGTTAGCTTTTTTTCCAGTGTATTTCAGCTGATGTCCCTTCATTCCTTGCTGAAAGTGTCAGTAATTCTGCATCCATGCTCTGCAAGCCACCTATGATTCTACTGCATTCTCCTTCTATTACCTTTTACATTGTCTGAAGTATCTCTGATGTGTTTAACGAATGCTATTTCACATTTTTGATAATCTGTCTTTGGAGATTTTTCCATCATCTTGTTTGGTTGGTTGTTTTGGGTTTTTGGTTTAATTTTTTTTTTCAGACATAGAGTCCAATATTTTATACAGTATTTGAGCACATCATTATACTGTGGTACCATTTTTTCTGATTTCCTTTCCATTCCTTTGTAATAATTTATAAAATACTATTTTCATTTTGACCATTAACAGGCAAGTAGCACCCCCTGTGTCTTTCACTCAGGATTTCCTTGGAAGCGTACCTTGAATTTACATGGCTATTTTAGAAGGCGGGAGAAAAGAGAACTGTAGAATTCCTTCCTTAGACATACTTATCTGCTGAATAATTAGAATGGAAAATGCTGGCCTTCATTTAAGTGTTCAGAGTTTATGACAGTATAAGCAAATATATACATGCACATTTTTAATGTCTAAGGGAGCATTTAGTCATAACCCAAAAGCCACTGCACAGCAGGATGTCACTTAAAGGAGAGGTGGTGCTCCTCCTGTTGGTTGTAGGCTGCCTCCATAGCCACAGAAGGAATCAGAAGATCTGGCAAAAAGTGTTTTGGTTTGATATAGGGGAGAAAGGGGAGAGGAAGTCTTGGGGTTTTTGTTTGTTTGGTTTGTTATCTTGTTGTTGTTGTTTTGTTTCTTTGTTACAGCAGGTTGATTATTTCACTGGAGCAGCTCAATGATCTGATTTATCCTGTGACCCTATAATCACTAGACTGGCTGGTGAAGTGGAAGGATTTTGTTTCCAAGGAACAATGACAAAAGCTCAAATAACCCCTTTGCAATCAACCCCTAGCCCTTCATTGCTGCATGCATACCAGTTACTCGAATGCATGTGCAAACATCTCTTAAATATAATTGAACACTATGCTGAAATGCAGTTAGTAGGGCTACAATGATTCTACCAGCCTAGGAATTAGTCCAGTCTCAGATTTTTAGGAAAACTAAGATTCATTACATAAATACATATGTATTTTTAAGGTGAGGAGAAAAGAGAAAATGTGTAGCCAATTAGATGTCCCACTTTAAATTTACAGAAATTTTTTAACAACTAACAGAATATTGATTTTCCTTCCCAGAGACCCTCTAATAGTCTGCAGAAAGAAAGGCCAACAATTGCATAGCAACATAATTCAAGTTATCCAACTACTTACTAAAGAAATCATTTAAAGCAGAATTTCCATGTTGTAGTGCTGCAGGAATTGTCTCAGTCTTGGAAAATGAGGTTAAGGTAGTGAGCTTCCACCCTCACCAGGGCATAATTATTTACTACGTAATAACTTATCAACAGTTATCAAGTTTGTTTCCCAATAAATCCAGCCTTAGTGACTGGTAATAATAATAATACTTCGATTCATTGTACATTTGAAAGACATCACTTAGGAAAACCATAAAGTGGTCCTCATTAGTGAGCTGAAATCGAATGCCTTATGGCCCATTTACAAAGAGATAAAGACAATTAATTATCCGGCTGCAATATAGTTCCTTAAGAGTTTCTGCTTGAGACAGCAATTTTGTGAATAACCAGCCATTCACTGAGATGAGAACTAAAGAAGTCTTTCACAAGCTGCTACAAGAGAGATTAAGCTATGGGCTTTGTTTAATATTTCTAGTGTCCATATTTCTTTAACTGATTTTTATTTTTCCACACAGGCACCCTAATGTGCATTTATTGTTTCCAGATGAAGAATTGTATGCATACAAAGACACTTTTCACTAACAAGCCATTTATGTGACACCAACCATATTGTTAGTTGGTTTATATATGCTGATATCCCCTGTAATATCTTTGGTCTGAGCAAATAATACCATTTTCACAAAACAGAGAGAAAAGGGATTCAGCACTGGCAAATAGTGTAGGAATCAAGGTAGGTAATTGATTTCAATATTAACAATCAAGAATTTAAATGTAAAACACATACTAAAAATATTAACATTTATGTAGTAATAAATATTGACCTCCTGCTGTGACTATCAACAAGTTAATAGGGATCAAACAGGGGAATCCTTAATTCTGTTTCGAAGAATTTAAATATTTTCCCACTGAAATAAATTTCAAATGCTGCACACTCCAATTGACTTATTTCAGTTGTGAACCTCTATTAAACCACGGCCCGACTTGATCCTACCTAATACACTTTGTTGCATTTTATTATACAGCATAACTTGGAAATTAAGGTATCCTTGACTGAGAAAGGTATGAAAAAACATTTATTTTTAAATCCTGATGATTTTGAATTTACTTTGTTTTAGAAAAGAATAATATAGAATTAATCTGTCTCAATGTAGATACTGATCATATAAATAGCAGCACAAATATCATTACCATTATGTCTCATCATGTTGAAAAAAACCTTACCAATGTCAAGGATGAGGTAGAAAGAGGAGGCAAGTACTTAAAGAATGAAAAGATATTGTTAAAGAAATGCTGTTAAAATGTTAGAAAAACCTGCTGTCGCCGCAAAATGTATCTCAGATGAGTACCAATATTATTTTTTCCATGCACAGAATAAAAATGAGAAAAAATGATCAAGAACGGTATCACACAACCTTACTCTTCTACACTGTTGTCTAAAATCTATTAGTTTTAAATATTCTCATTATTGTATTCCAATATACAGCTGAAACAATATAATATCTGTCCAAACATTAAGATGTAAAATTCCCCTCCAGAACACCTGAATCTGTTATTCCATCCTGGGATTCCCCACTGGGATTTTTTTTTTTTTAAATACTAACTTGTATTATATAAGGTGTCTTTGAAGTCTTTCTAATGAAGTAAGCCAGCATCACTGCTGGGGTAATTCTGCTTAAGTCAATGGAGTTTCCCCTAAGCCTGTAACCTTTGTGTCATTTCTTTGAAGTTTTTCTATTCTCACTCTGTTCACTTCAGCATAAATTTTAACATCATAACAACTATTGTCTAGGAAGTGGAATAGACTACTTACTGTTTAATGTCTTGAACAAATTAATTGTTATGCCTTTTAAAAGCATGAATTCCATTCAAATAAATTTTTGGACACATTTATTTTTCCTGCACATTTTTCTAAAATATGAGATGACTCATAAACTATTCATATGTTTTCAGAATGCCAGACCCACTAACCGTGTTATTTACTTCGTGAACTCAACAGGCACTTCTGGGTAGGCAAATTCCTAGCATGTATGTGTATAATTTTGAGAACTAAGCTCAGCTTCTTGTCAGTATTCAAGAGGAAGATAATGCTTCTTTTCTCTCCTACTAGGAGGTCACAAAACCAGACATTCATGACAAAACTTCCTCTACTGTTCCATTATATGTAAGCATAGACCAAGCATTTTAACAAGGTGTATTGTTGTGCAGCCTGACATACAACATAAAAAACAGGAAAAGGAAAATAAGTTTATGGTTACATATACTTTCCCATTTAATTTTTACATTCCCTTATCCTGTGGGTAGCAGCACTTGGGCAGCTATTCTATGTTATGCAAATTAATGTTAATACAATATACACTCTAGATCTGTTTTATTTTCTTGGAATAAAAAGACAATGTATTTGAAAATACATATGACTTTTGACTGGGCATATTTTGTGATGTTTGGCTTAAAACATAATTTCCCACTGGACTAATACAATTTCTGAATTACTTGGTTTGAATTTATATATACTTCTTTCATGATATTATCTATTGGTTAACATAATTTGTAGTGAATTCCTTGTTTGGTGGGGCTTTTAAAGTAACATTTGTGTGATTCTCCACTTAGCTTTACATATCCTCTTCATAAGTAATTTTTCCAATGTGGAGGCTTAGAAAGGGTGCCACTAAACTATTTACTGTGTTACAGATTTATTGTTTGACAGTGACAGCAATGTGCCAAAATGCTTTATATATCCTCAGAAAAATAATACTCAAATTAGTATGAAGAATTAACAGTTTAAAGAAAACAATAATCACAAAATCTTTAATGGCTTTTGCAAAGAATGATGTGATCTTTATCCAACTCTTACATGCTACAGGTGAAGAACTTTTACAGTCTTAGAGACAGATGCACAATATCTATATGGTGATTAATTAAGCCTTCACCTCAGTGTTTCTATTTCTCCATCTTTTTTTTCAGGAAAAGCAAATGTTTCAGGCATTTATATTTGAATTTGGAGATTACTTAATCTCTAAAAAGTTACTTTAAATATTCACCACACAATAATTTCATTTGGAAGGCTAGTGCCTGAAAGTGCTGCTGTTTTAGAAACTCTACTGTAGAAATTTGTTAGCAGTCACCGGCAAGATTGTTGCCCCTGCCTAAAAAATACATAGGCAATGTGTCTAATCTATTTAGCCACAGACACAGGCCAAAATGAAGACATGTGAGTCCCCATGGTATCCTGCATATATTTGACTCTTCGTAGGCTTTGTGACCCATTACAGTGTCTATATTAAGGATTACATGCAACTGAAATCCCAGAATCGCTCACACTGGGACAGAGGTGGGTGGTATTTTGGAAACCAAACTTGCAAACAATCCAAGTTTTACAGGTGGTCCCCCATCCCCAAACCAGTCTGTTCCAAAACTGACACTGAAAGTGGAATCTGGATTTTGTATTTATGTCCATCTATATTTTAAACATTTATCCTTTTTGTGGCTTTTACTTATTCCTTTCTTCCTCATTTGCCTTTATATCCTTCAGAAATTCTCCTAAAGGTTGTCTAGCCATGGTGGAAGTACCAAAGCAGATTTCTTAGGGATGTTACCCAGTACTAGGAACAACGTTAGCTAAGCTTCTCAGAATGTAAAACTAAACAAAAGTAGTTTCTATTCAGCCCTGTATCTCTACATTGTTCAGCTATATTATTCATAGGCTCTTAGTAGGCAAACTTCTGGAATTTTCCAAACTTATTTAAATTAATCTAGAAATGAATGTCCTTTCATGATTATGTCACTGCTAGAGGAAATTTATTTCATATTTTGGAATCAAAAAGAAATGGTTATCACCAGCTTGATCTCACATAAAGTGTTTAGCTGTATTATTAGTAATTTATAAAATAAAAGTTTTAAAAATAGTAATTTCAGTTCTACAAATCGGAAAATCCTGAATACTATCACTTATGCAGGAAAGAATATAATTATCCTGTCTGTGACTTATCCTGGGGGAGATTTTTAAGTTTCTTAGACACAGTTAATAGTTTTAAAAACTACTCATTTTCTGGACCATTTCCATTTCTGCTATATCCCTTATGAAATCAGATGATTGAGATATACCAAAGTAGAAGACAAAAGGAGTGTCACTGATTCGTGTATCACAATTTGTTACTCTCTATCTTCCAATAAACACCAGTTCTCACACCATATTTTCTGCTTTTAACATTAGTCCACACATAAAGACTTGTGTAAGACTATCCAAATTTCATCTTTTTGTGTGAATTTAGAGTAGCTCCAGTGGTACCTCCCAGCATGCATACTTTCCCATGTTCAACATATATTTGCACAGTCTGAAGCTGATCTTAATTTTTGGTACAAAAAGCCTTCCTTAAAGTGGTCTTGTGCTCCAGGATAATTTTTTTTTATTTTAACCTAAGCTGTCTGGCTCCTTTTTCAGCTGCGAATGTACTTACCAAAAATGTTGGTCAACTACATTTAAACAGACAGCAGGTGGAAACACTTTGGCAATTTCTCTTTAAATAAAAAAGAATATATCTAAGGAAAATTCTGAACATGTTAATATACAAAAAGTAATGGAGTCCAAAATCAAGAGTTTGTGTAAGGCTATTAAAATTATATTTAGTTATTTAACTGTGTGGAGCATCTTTTGTTTCTGCAGGTCCTTAGAAGTTAAAAAAACTGCTGAAAATTCAGGTTTTCAGGCACCTGAATTTGTACCCAGGAGTCCAGCTTGAAATATCAACTTCTGTAATGGTCCCTCAACGTTTTTATAAGAAGGAGCTGAGGAAACTAAGTTTACGAAAAATGTTGGTTTGTTTGGTTTTTTTCTTTGAATCAAACTCAAAATTGTTAGAAAAACTTTCTAACCTTAAAAAGAGCTTGCAGTATATTTTTGTATGAGAATAATACGTCTTTCATTTTTATATTAATTTTAAAGTACTCGTGAGCTCTATTAGAACACTCTGAACACAGCTTTGCCAGGTTTCTTTGCCAAAAGGCCATAAAACATAATAAAGGATTTGCATTGCATCACAGTGTTTCTGTACCGACATGAGAACAGCCTACTATGAAGTATGTTACTTAATTCAAAATGCTGGAGAACTATATCATAGAATGAGCAAAAGGGAATAACCAGAGTTAACATGAGGGGGTAAAGAAAAGGGTTTTTTTTAAAGTAGTCTATCAACATGGGCCCAAGCATGCAACACTTCCAAAGGAAGAGATGTAATCCTTGTCACTGGAGGACTTTAGATTTAAGCCACACAAGTTGCATGGGAATATATAGTAAAGAGCAAACCCACACTGCCTTGAGCTGACTAGTTTGAATGATCTAATGTCTTCCGCCTCTTTAACAGAGTATTGAATAACAATGCAGGTGTGACAAGGTTTTGATTGGGAGGATGAAGTTGTTTGGGGTTTTGTTTATGTTTTTTGCTTCTCGGTTTTTAGATGATTTATGGCACTTACAGATCCAGGATTACAATGAGCAAGTATTTGGGCTCTTCAGACTGCTGGTACTTAACCTCGCATAGATCTCTTTCATCCATGGTTTCACACTCACTGCATGACTAGCACAGCTTGCACATTTACACAATAAGTTTGCCCTGCACCATTTCTCAGAAGGGTTTTGTTGGCTTCTTCCTAGATACTATTTTATTTTCCCAACTTTCTTTCCCCTAGTATTTTTATTGCCCTGCATGGTATGCCAGGCATACCTCTTAACCCCCTTTTAGCTGTTAGTCTTAGCATATGCCTTATATTCTCCCTTACATTTCTTCTTCCCTCTCCTCTGTATGACTTTGCCTTGTTTTTTGAAGTTACTAATTTGTTCCTTCCAGTGTCGCATTTCCATAATTTACAGTGGTCTCGCTTCACCTATTTCCCTTGACTCCAGTTGACTCCATCTCCCAGTTCTGATAAAGGGAATTTATTTCCAGAGACATTCTGCAGTGTCTTTACTTTTCGAAATTTGAAATCCTACCTGATTTTGTTTCTCATTGTCTTTAAGAAATGTGTTTACTAAGAAAGGCAAACTTCAGAATTGTTCTACACTCTTCGTCAACCCCTTCTTTCAAAGGACATTATTTCTATCTTTTATGTTTGTAGTGTATCTAATGCACCCATAAACAAACAAAATTCAGCAAGGCAGAAGGAAGAAAAGTGATCCCTTTTTATAAATAAAACCTAGTTGAAGAGAAGAGCTTCATCTTTTGAATATCTACAGCATCATAACTGCTTACGTCTAAGTTCATCAACATTATAATCAATATCTATGTATAAAGTTCTGTGTCACTTTCCTTCATTTAGTACCATCTTCTCTCCACTGATAGCAAAGGAATTCTAGAGTAAATTAGATATAGGCATCTATAAAGTTAATATCCATGGTTGGTTGGATTACTCCCAGCAGAAGGAGACAGATGCTCAGAGGAACAAAGCAGTACTGCTACTGTGAATTCAATGGAATTATGGCCTACATCAGCTATGGTCAACATAAAACAACTCAATGATATTAAATTCCAAAAATCAAATATGGCTGTTAGTACAAGGGTTGGCCTCTGCACTATCTGAACCTTATTTGATTTGTGGGTTCTTGTCAGCTTTTTTTGTCTTCAGTTGTAAATTCTGCCTGTCCAAAAATTCAGGGCTTACTTCAGAAGAAATTTCCTAGTACTTCTAATGTTTTGTAATGCTACTTTCTTACCTCCTTCCTTCGAACAGAGGGTGATCAGAGTATGAACTGTATCCATCAATTCAAGCTGCTGCTTCTGCAGAACACTGTTATTGCTTGTTGCCTTGTTTAACTGCTTCTCTAGTTCCTGGATTATGTAGCTTTGCCGTGTGACCAAGCTTTGTAGGTTCTCTTTTTCCTCCTTCAAAGTGTCCAGCTCCTCTTTATGCCTTTCTTCCATTTCTAAAATTCTATGTTCAAGTAAACTAGAATGAAATAAAACAATTAGTGGATATTATTTTATGTCAACATATTATTAATTTGCTATTTCATTTTTCACCATAGAATTTAGCACATAAATAATTTATTCTAAAAATGTCACATCTACTAATTCAGCCCAGTGATTTTCTCTACCAAGGAGTCAAATGTAAGTGATTCCTAAGGTTCCATTTTGTGACGTTTCCATGCTATAGTGCTTAGAGTAAAGTGCATGGAATTGCACTTGTTACACCCATCCAAGTGCATGAACATAGGACCAGTGACACGTTTGTCTACAGAAGTTCAGGCAGAAAAAGCATAAGGTAGGCAAAGCAGGAGAAGAGCAGGGCATTGAAGAGGACATCATTGGTAGTATGGATGGATCAATATGACAGAGACAAAAAATAGGGGTATACTAAGGAAGAGCTTGTGGAGGGCCTTGCCACTGAATGGATGATAAGCATTAGAAGCTATGGAGTACCATCAAGGGACATGGAACCTACAATCAAGATATCATTTGAAGTAGGCCCTGAAGCTGGGAAAGGAATTGTACACCAGATGACTGGAATTTGCTTTCATGTTAAGAATAGCACTGTTTCCTCAAAAGATAAATCAGATGTTTGCATTTTAAGGTAGGATTCCCTTGTTTTCCTTGAGTCCACATACATATTGGCCCCTGGCCTTTTCTGGTTCCACAAAAGGCTCCTCAAGCAGAAAACTGTTGGGTGCCATACTATATGACCTGCTTACATCAATTTTTATTAATAATTTTACACACGTATGGAAACACTTTCTCCTGACTAATATTCTTTTTCTAGTACCCTCTCTGTCCTGAGTCGGAAGTGTACAATTTAGAAAGATCAAAGGCATACCAGATTATATCTAGAAGAATAGAGGAGTTGTAGACATAAAGGACAGCTAATATCTGTCAACAGTGAACAAGAAGTTTTTTTCAGGCCAGTGCTTTGATGTTGTGCTGAGAGTTTAGCAGAAATAATGTATTAATATTAGATTAAAAAATTAACTCAATCCCTCTGCTACTTTCTGTTGAGTAATTCTACTGTATATGCCAGAAGAGGTGTTTCTCATGTCCATAAACCAACTGACGGTTAGAAACTTGCCAACAAACTGCTTCCTGTTCAAGTCAGTCTTAGGTTTTATTTATTTGCACTCTCCCCCTACCTTTGTTTTTACTTCTGGATAATAGATCAGTGGCAAAATGCCTGCATAATTTCAGGTCATTTAACCTAACTGAAGAATGTAATAAAATCCATATGGAGTTGTTTCTACTAGATATCATGGAGCCTTAATAAGAGCTGTTACAAATGATAACAATGCAAAGATTAAATTCAGACCCTGGATTTGCTGTACAAGCTAGAGTAATATAAAACATTTTTTTTTTTTTTTTCCAAATAAAAGAAACCAAAAAGAAATTTCTTTTTCTGAAATGTTATAAATGTGGGACTTAAAAGATATTGAAGAAAATATACTTTGTAATATCAACATATTTTGTTCTGTGAAAGCCAGAAGGATCTGGGTAAAGGTGGGGAAAAAAAAAAGATGAGAAGGGAAAACACTTTTTCGTGGGGTCCCAAATGCAAAGTGGAACATGATATCTCATTCTAAAAGGCTCATTAACTAGTTACAAAAGCATAACAAGATTCAGTGGACTGGAATCAGATGATAGGAAGTTTCAATCTGAAACAAAATACAGATTTTGAAGCCAAAGGTAATAAATTATTTTAACACCTTATTGGACCTATAACAGACTTTTTTCATCATGTGAATTTTAACATTAAACACAACGTCTTTATACTCTAGACTCACATGGATTTTTTTTTTTTGAGAATATTTATGTGGAATGCTCTGAGCTTTGTTATGCAGAAGGTAAGAATAATTAGTCAGAAGTGGTAGAAAATGTTCTGATGCAACTGGTTTTAGTCATAAACTACTGCTCAAAAAAATTAAAAAATGTTCTTCGTCAATTTTATCAGTTCTGCCCACTTTACCACAAAAATTATTGAAATGCTCATTTTTACTCTACATTTTAACTTTTCTTACAAGTTCCATAATGCATTTTGGATAGGAACAAGATGGGTTCTGGGTACAGTCTGTGATAGAATGGGTGCTAGTTGTGGCCACATCCCAGTTTTTATATCTTACAGTCCAATGAAACTGTTGCATATTGTCAATGTAAGAGAAGATGCCATTTTTGAAGCCAGAATATCGCTTTATATTTAAACGGGAAGTAAAGACCAGAAAAGTTCCCTTTATCTTTGTCCATATCCTAGTACAGTACAGGGCATTTCCCCAATTCCACATCGTAGCTGCATGTCCACATCTAAATAATTTTGATATCTGAATGATTTAACGTAAAAGAAAGAGCTTTTGACAGCCACAATTTGTGCATTGCATTATTTGTTTCCCACCATAGCCTTCCATATTAAATGAACCCATGGTGATGACAGTCTTACTTCTAGAAACACTGGCCATGTCAAGTAAGAAGGAAGAAGCTGACAATGTTTAGAGCTCCCCAGTTTGGCATCTACAGAGACAGAGAGCAAGAAGAAATTTTACGAGTTTAGTAATAATACATCCTAATATTTATGAGTGGTTTATCAACAACATGTGGTGGAAAGATGGGAGTGTCACAGCACTTGGTTCCTTTGCAGTTTTCTATGTAGATTAAAATTCCTGTTATAAACTGCAAAACTAAGCTATTTTGAGGAATGTATAAGCACTTATGCAATGATCTTTCCATATCCATAAATCTAAAACATAAGAATATGTCCTGAGGATAGGACCACTCCCTGTATTCCTGGGAGAAATCCAAAACATTCATTGTGTTTTACAAAAAATCAATGAGAACCCTTTGGTCAAAGCTCCAAATCAACAAAAACAAAAACTTCACATAGATTGGGGATTTCTGCACTAGTCTGTTCCAAAAGGAAGAAATCCTTAAACAGCATGAGAAAAGCTGCTCTTATGGCTTTTGGCTCCAATGTGGACAGAATTTTTCATTTTCATTTTTACATTCCTATTTATTATAGTTCATTTAATTTTTTTTTTTTAAAGGGTGTTAGATACCTCATTAGAAAATCTTGGAACAGGTTGAAACCAATTACAAAGATATTTAGAATTTTTTCAACAGTTGCAAGACCACAAATACCATGAAGAAATAACTTTGCTGAATGCTTGGTAAGGATATTTTCTCAATTTTTAAAGAGGCATTGTGAAGAAAAAGTTAAAATTAAAAATTTTCTACTAGTTTTCATTGATTGCTATTGCTGTCATAAAATGTTAAAGAAAGCTGTCACTATACCAATTAATCCAATAAGCTATAAAGGCTGAATGAAATTGTTAGATAAAATTATTTTATAACACTTTCCAGTAAAATGTTATGACTGGCTTTTTTTACAGTAAGTTTACTGTATACATTTCCTATATATTTGAAATTCTTATACATTTCCTATATATTTGAAGTTCCTATACATTTGAAAACATTACTGACCTAGACAGATGAAGAAGTCATGGGAACTACAAACCTCACAATAAAAACAAATCATAATTCACTAGAAGCATCATATATATACATATATATGTATACATGCACATACACATATGTATGTGTGGTTTTTTTAATTGCAGCCTTCAATTTGGAGAAACAGATCAGGCATTTTGGGAACAGAATGAAGTTGTGAAGAAACAAATGTTCTTAGTATGGGTAAATACCACTACTACCCATTGGGTAATAAGTCTTTGGAGTCACTTTCTGGAAGACAATTAAATAAAAAATAAACACACACTCAGACCCAGACAAACTTAATTTTCCTAAAGGTTAGCCATGTCTCAATGTCTAATCTACTGATCTTGGCAAGACAAAGAATCTATTTTCAACCATACAAATGATGTGTTAATTTTGTCAGGATATAAACCAGTGGGATTCCTTGGTGCAACTGTGCTGTGTTCAGCTGATTCAGAAAAAGCCTTCTGATAATGCTGGAGAAGGTAGAAGGCCCATACAGAAGTCAAAGAATGACTTCCACTGAAAGCTGTTGTCATTTTGAAAGGTGATGAAGTAGAACACTCTGATAACTCTCTAGGGAGGAAGGAAAGTCTGGTTTAGACAATCTGCCTTATAAGGTAGATAGTTTATTCACTAATCCATTCCAGACCACAGCAGTTTAAGAGATTTTTCTATCTCTGTTTTCAGAGACCTCAGTTTAGACATGTGAGAACAGGATATAGACCAGATCTTAGAGATGGACATCTTTTGCAATAAAATAATCCTTTAAAAATCCTGGATTTATTAGAAATACAGATAAAAACATTTACATTATTAAGATACTCAATAAATAAAGACAAGTAAAATCACACTAGAAAAAATTATTTGGCCATTTACATGTGGTTTTCTTGTATTATGTATGTAAAGGAAGATGAACAAGTAGAGGATGTAAATGCTTACTTTTGAGTGCAAGAATGTTATTTTCTCATTGAGACAGCTTCTTTGTACATGCCTTTACATGAGTGAAATTTTCCCTATGCTGTTAGATGCTGACCATTCATAATTACTTTGGTGGTCTGATATTGTCTGTTCAGTTTAAGGAAATATCAATATATGTATTCCCATATTTTTCAAAGCCAGTAAAGTAATTGATCACTTAGAATCTGTAAGCTTATTTTTTATAACAGTGACAAGACAATTCCATTGAAATCACAAAAGTGAAGTGAAAAAAAAAGGATTTATCTTTTTAGCATATATAAAACCTGCAAATAAAATTGGATGGAAATTCAAGAATCATTCTCGAGTTCTCACTTTTCAAAGGATAAAACAATGCTTGTTCTGAACATATAAATCTAGTTTGATTGTCTGCAAATTCAAGTCAAATTTTATGTTTAAATTTCACTTCCACTATTTATTGCTGGAAGATCCAGAATTCCATTATATTTTTTTTCACTTGTTTCATTTGAGCAAATAAAAATTTGTCTTCAGAATTGCATATTGAAATAAATGGCACACAATTGGTTAAATGCAGCTGGTACACTCTGGGAAAAAAAATAAGAGGCGGCTTATAAAGGCTATTAAGGAAGGAAACCTTTCAAGAATAAATCAAAACAGTTTCTAGAAATCTCTTGTGGGAGAAAAATGGCAATGCAAGAAACTACCATTTAAAATAAAGTGGGTGGGAACCCATGAAACTGAATTATTTATGGCATGAGAGTACTCAACAGAAACATGATTCTGGGGTAAGTGTGACTCTACTTATGCCACAGAATCTCATTCACTTCAGTGGGATAAAAAGAAAAAATTGGCTACTCTTCCCAGCAGAGGCAGGAAGTAAAGAGAAAGGCCAAGAATAGATATATTTCTAGTCTAAATAACATGCATTGGTCCCCTGTTGA
Organism: Coracias cyanogaster; assembly: GCA_033124195.1. NCBI lineage: Eukaryota > Metazoa > Chordata > Aves > Coraciiformes > Coraciidae > Coracias > Coracias cyanogaster. Next base: position 60,749 of record JAVSBS010027882.1, on the reverse strand, counting down.
TATGTAGCATTCATTCTATTTAAGGATAATATACAAGCTACTGTAGTCCATCAATGATCAATTATTAGTACTATAAGATTTTGCATTACTTTCATCTAAAATTCAATTATTTGAAAGTGATTAACATCATTATTTTTATTTTATATAAAGGAAATTTTAGCACAGAGAAGGAAATTATCTGCTGACAGTACACTATCTGCTTTGATTATTTTTGAGATGATAATAGTTCCTAATGTGGTGCACACCTACTGGAAAAGAAAGGCTCTTTCCAAAAAAGCTTACAGTCCATGTAGGCAATGTAGTTAAAGGATTTTTTTATATTTTATTGATGTAAAAGTGATATGGAGACAGATGAAGACATTTTAACTGCAAATAACTACTGCACATAGCCTGATGGGTAATCTGTAAGTACTTTTAAGCAAGTCAAAATCATTGGCATGTCCAGGAACCTAGTATCTGCTGAGATCACCAAGATTTGTCCCATAGTGAACTTGACACACATTGTTTTTAGTATCAGGACCTACAAGGCCAAGACTATGCAGTTCTTTTTTCAGAGGAGATGATGATACAGGAGCTGATGGTCTTTTTTTGTGTGTGTAATCACAACACTGCCCTCTCCCTAATTATATCACTTCCAAGGAGAGACTAACAGAATCTGGACAGTGTATGCAATGTTCTTGGTTCATTACAAGATGAAACTCCATGTGATTTTTTATTTATCCACATATAACTATAATTCTGAGCTATACAATTGGCTATAAAGTGTGCTTTTTAACATACCTCTCCTTTTCTTCTGAAAAACCAAAGCAAACCATTTTGTCATGTCACAGACCATCTCATCATAATATCAAGCAAGTCACAGGTCAGCTCAAGTAAAACTTACTTGTTTACTGACATGAAGGCTTTACACCCTGATAGGTTGCTCCGATAAATAAATAAATTCAGATTATTAAGTACACAAGACTCAGTCTTTTGAGCAGTCAATAAAATGTTGTTGCTAACCAGACTGTAGCAGTTAAAAATGCAAGCATTTATATACCTAACTATGCTTGGCCTAATGACAAATTCATAAAACATGTAGAATGAACTTCCTCCTGCAAAAGCCTAATCTCTCCATGGACTACAGGAAAAGCCGACATACGTAGTTTAGGTGAATTATTTTATTTTGAGATAGCTGAAGTTGAAGTTAATCCCATTCTACTTTAGTTGTATTTCCAATTGGTCAATGGAAATCTGTAGAGTTAAAGAGTTTTCAATGTCATTCAACTTCTCCAGAATAGCATCTGCTGGTGTTACTGATTTTGTTATCAATTGATCAAAATATGTTTGATTTTGTTTTGATTTTAGTATAGGTATATGTTTGATTGTGTTTTGATTTTAATATAAGAGCTAAGAGATGTTTTAGTAAGAATCACTTACTTTACCTTTATTG
>JAVSBS010027882.1:30080-50173 GCA_033124195.1 Coracias cyanogaster | reverse complement strand
AAAATGATGTCTCCAACGTATGTCAATGTTTCCCACTCCGGTATAAGTTTGCTTCTCTGTTTTAGTTTATTACAGTGATTTAAGTTTTATAGATATTAAGCTAGGTCAAAGCAGATTTTACAGATCCATCTCATTTCTACAACATGCTTTTATGTTCAGAAGTATTTAGCCTGTATATCTCCTTCATGTAAGATAATGGATAAATTATACTTTTAATTATTGTAGTTTAACACACACTCCATGGTATCCAGTCCTGGGCAATTGTCCTTGGTTACTCACCCCTAAAACAGCCTCTGCTTGAATCCGGGACTGACTCACTACAACAACAAAGCTGATTTTCCTGTTTCAGAATTACTCATTAAATGCTTTTGTAAATATTTTGCATTCGGTTTACTACAATAGTTTCTGTGAGCACATCTTAGGAGTATCAGCAGCTATTCACTTAGGCAAAGGAGGGTAGAACAAGATCTGAAATAGTGTAGATGTTCTGTTACATTAATTTCCTTTCCTACATTCACCTGCTTTTAGTTTGCTCAGTAGATTTATTGGTTGCAATACTGGGTCTGCTAAAATCCGTGGCAAAATTCCTCTTGACTTCAATAGGCCAAGATTTCACCTATTATTTTTACTTCAGGAAAACAACATTTACCAGGTTCATTATAGCCAAGCACTGAGTCTTATGTGAAGCCTTCCCTTCTTTGGAGGCGTTGTATTAAGTATACTGAACTTTAGACTGAGCCTTCTTTCTGGTTAGTTAATAGGAATAGCATCTATTGAACAGGTGATAAAAGGATCCTTGCAGGGTGGTCTCACAGAAAATGTGACCTACAGAAACCTATTCACAGAAGTAAATTCAAGAACATTGAGGCGTTTAAGTCATTTTTTAGAACCTCTTCATCATCTAATTAAATTAAATGCAGTTTGCCCTGAGGCTCTGCATTAAACAGCAAATATATAATGCATGATGAAATGCTTCTTTTGGTGAATCTACTTTTTATGTTTGGATTTTCAAATCCTTATACTACTGTTTCTTCTTATTCCAGTTATTTCTTGTTGCAAAAGTGAAGCAGAATTCTTTTCTGCATTCTTTTCCCCCATCCTAGCCCTCCCACTATAGGGCTTTCTATAGTGTATTGATGTTCTTTTTATTAATTTGGCTGCATATGCTTTTGGTAAGACTCATTACATTGCACAGGAGTTTTCAGTAATGCAGAATTACTGGTGGGAGGCATAATAACATTATAACATTCTCAGAAATAAAACTGTCAGAAGGTTCAGTGTTATTGTTTAATAAACATTCCAGAGGATTATGCATTTAAAGTATCTAGCTTTTTCTGGACAATGTTTATTGAATAATCTTCATAGAAACCACCCAAACACTAATAGAACTATTAAAATGGAAACTGTTACTTAGGGCCTAACTAAATGATAATGGTTTGTGACAGATGGCTTATAAATAAAGTAAAAGCTTTTTCTTTTACTTTGATCAAGGCATATTGGTCCTATGCAATTACACTTTAAGGACTTCTATGATATCCAGATGACATGAGGTTTTTAGACAGAGCCTTAGAACAAGAATGTGAATTAAAGTAACAATAGACTGCTCTCCTTCTACTACTATATATTGCATATAATTTGAAATAATAGAAAGACAATGCACAAGTGATATTTTGTAATGCAATATATCCAGACTTCTAGCCTTAAGGCAGCAAGTAAATAAGACAGTTAGTTTTCCAGTTGCACATTAATGATCATAATTATTTGCATAATACTTATACAATTTGTTATTCTTTACCTGTTTTTGCATTTTCATAGGTTTTTGTAATATTGAAACTCATAATTTTGATTTTTTACTTAAATATTTTTTATACCTTAACACTAAATCACAATATTGTGGGTTTCCAAGTTCTGTTCCTGACAGAGAAACAAACAATGACTTGCAGAGTGTGTATATCCTCCTAAACTACCTCATGCTGAAATGAATACATTCAGTTATTTTTTCCAAACCAAATGTTCCAAACACATCAAAGATACTTTTACTTAAATTTTGAATCCTTGAATGCCTGAATCTGGCATTTCATATCTTTACTAGCTGGTTAAAAATCATAATTTATAGACATAAATAAATTGCCATCAAGAGAAATCGGTGTTTAACCAAGTATGTTTAATTTATAACCCACGTAAGGTAAATATATATTAACCATTAACATATCCTTATATGTGTGGAGGTTCAAAGATACAAATAGCCACTACTTGGTTTTTTTTTTTAGCATTTGACCAGTGAAATCATAGCTAAATTCTCGGCACGCAGTAACCAAACACTGTTCATTTCAGCCCCAGCTGACTGATACTGAGATTTTTAATCTCAGGTGAATTCTAATACACTAATGACACTCATAATGGTTGAGCTTGGTTTTACAGCAACTTTCAGTTAATTAAATGTTTGCTATGAATGTAGAAGAATCTTTTAGTTAGTTAAAAAAAAAAAAATTTAAACCCCAAATTTTCCTCTTCAGATACACAAAAAGATAACCAGACATACTTTTGTCAGAAGAAATCAGAGACAGCAGATGTAAGAGATTATTCCAAACACATGAAGTAATCTTTCTGCTGCATTCAGTATCAGTATAGTGTCTGTGGGAGTTTTGTTACCAGTTCTGAATGTTGCAGTTCAAAAAATATGTACATTATTTTAGGAGAGTGTATGAAAGAAAAAGAGTGGTCATAAATCTATAAAATTGAAAGATGTAGGAAGTTCAGCTTAATAAGCAGGCTAACAAGAAAATAACTGACTAGAAGGACATAAAACTGCATAAAGTAAGAAAATAATCTGTTTTCCACATTCATGAAGCTGCAGTAAGTGAAGTTTAACATTTACATGTTAGGGGAAACATTTTCTAACAGTAGAGGTAATAAAATACAGATAGGGATTCTGTATGAAAACTGGAAAAAGGAGTCTTAAAAGAATACTTTAGGTAAAGATCTGGCAGATGATATGATATTTTGTTGTTCTTCCTAGTTCTACATTTTCAGTATTTTCAGGTTTTTTATTACTTCACTTCAGACCTAAGCTCACAGACTCAGTATTTGGAATCTAACTCTACAGTAAAAACTTAATTGGACTGAGAACAAGTTCGGAAAACTCATCTCCTAATGAAACTTTTAGAAGGAAGTCTCATTAGTTAAAAACACAACAATAAAAAAAAAGCAAAAAAGCAAAGCAAAAAAACCCCACATATAATGATATGAGTAAGAGGAAGGTTCTGTATACATCAAATCAGCAAATAGAAAAATCATTGTGTGAACCAGCTCTGCAATTATAAAATGGCAGCACTTTATTGTACTCAAGTTACTTCTATTAGGCTACTTTAGAAACTACAGACTCTGAAAATCAATCAATTTGTGGATATTCAAGCTTGTGTCAATGGTAGCTTGGCACGTCTATACTATGATATGTTACACAGTAAAGTACATAGAATCATAGAATTATTTAGGTTGGAAAAGACCTCTAGGATCATCTAGTCCAATCTTTGTCAAACATCTCCCTAACCCCTAGACCATGTCTTGAAGCGCCATAAAATGTAATAGGCAATAATAACTAGTGATGGTGGAAAACGACACTATATGGTATCCCACTAAAATCTTGGGAAACTGGAAGCAAAAGTGTTTTTATTAAGTATTGTATATTAACATGAATAGAAATAGTCCTTGGTACACCAGGAAAGACAAGATATGGGGAACAGAGTTCTTTGTTTCAGGATATCAAAAGACTTCCCTAGTTAGGTTTACCCAATAACATAATATTCAGTACATGGGTAATTTACGAGAGCAAGAAGGTTGAGTTTCAGTTCCTCAGAAAGAATCTGGCATATCAAAGACAGTGTATTGACTTAGGCCAAGTATTGATTATTCTGGCCTGATGGTTCAATCTAAGCTTTCTACTAAGGCATCTTCAAGAAATCCTTCCAATTTGTTTTCTGATATATATCACTCTAAAAGCTTATCCACTTCTAGACTAAAGCTCAAAAAAATCTATATAAATGAAATCTGTCAATTCAAATGTAATTAATTACAATTATTACAAAACCATACAAAACATTGAGGAGTCAATTTCAATTACTTTTGTATGAATATTAGATCTCTCACAGTTTTTTTAACCTTAAGGCTTAATAAAGTTAATAAGCAGCATAATTGAGAATCATATCAAATGTGATTACATGGTCCCATAAGAAAGCTACTTATAACAAGTAAATGATATCAATATGTTCTCATTTTCTGCTGATTAGTAATATTTCTGTTTCAAATAATTATGAACCAGTTTAATGTTAACCTTTACAAATTTTATTACATCATCAACCATATTTTTCTTTCATGATCTAACTTTCCAAATCACTTAATTCTATAAACTAAATTCATTTGATTATACAGTTGACTGCAAATATGGACCATCCCCAATATACACTGAAGGGGAAGGCATAATTGTAGAAAAGGCAACATCTGTGATCTTACCCTAAACAAACATCTGTGGGGATTTTTTTTAAAAGTATTTTTCTATTAAAATGTGGAACTAATTAATTTTCTTTGGCAAAGATACTTTTGGTGAGGAGCACTTTTCAGAATGACTAATTTTGGAACAACTTCTGTGTAGAGGAATATTTAGACACCTTATGGCTCATTCCTAGAGGATGGACATATGACTTATAATCCAAATTATTTTGACTGAAATATCTCCTCACTATATTACATATGGTTCTTGAAAAATGTAATCTTAAACTGTATAAATAGTTCTGGTTGCTATATTGAACTGCCAGCTTGTATCTAAACTTTCAGTGAACCTGGGAACCTGTAGTATAGTTTGGAATCTATATATAACTTTTTATTTGTGTTGTAGGAGTTAGTATGTTTTAACATGTATTACTTAATCTATTTTTAATTCTGCTTGATTTCTTATACCATATGAATGTATTATTGGTATTCTGCGTATGAAAACACTTTTCCAAGAAGGGTTGTGAAACTGACTCAACTGTATTGCATTCTAGTCTTTGCACAAGCTTCTTTATGTAGTGCGTTATATAAATATCACAGGGGGGGGAATCTTTATTCACTGCCATGAGCTCTGCCTTCAGTTGTCTGTCTTAGGTCCTCCTTGATAAAGAAATCACAAATCCTTTTTATTACCATTTGCCTGTCTTTCCTGTTTAGGTTGCAACTTCTTTGGAGATTACCCTTCTGTCTTTCATCCACTCCTGATACAAACTCTCAAAGTTATCTGAAGAATCAGGACATTATATTATAGTGGTGGCTGCCAATAATCTACAGTCTCAATTTGGGATCTTTTTTAAAAGCATAAATGGGAATTTTAGATGCACTGAAGCCACTGAATGTACTGTAATTTCAATACATATGGGGCTACAGGAATGCAAAGGCATCCCCCAGGCCATCAAACAACTTCTCCACTATTTCAAGCAAATACTTATTTTTACCTTCAACCTGGAGAGAACTACAAAACATCCACTCCCTGCATCTTAACAGTCTTAAAACACTCAGCAGAACTCATGATCTATGTACTATGTACTCACATCCTCTGTGTGCACGCCTCTATCATAAATAACCTACTGGTGAGGAAAATGGGAAGTAATCTCATATGTTTTGTTAGGTGACAGGGAAAAATGCAGCATCCTAAAGTTTAAGTGTTACCAGAAATTTATATCTTATTGTGTACTTGCTGTCTATGCTGCCTATCACAGAATGCTAGGGGTTGGAAGAGACTTCTGTGGATCATCTAGTCCAACTCCCTACTAAAGCATATTTGCCTAGATCAGGTTGTACAGGAATGAGTCCAGGTGAGTTTTGAAAGTCTTCAGAGGAGGAGACTCCACAGCCTCTCTGGGCAACCTTCTTCCAGTGCTCCATCACCCTCATAGTAAAGAAGTTGTTCCTTATGTTTAGGTGAAACTTCATGTGTTCCAGTTTTTATCTGTTACCCTTTATCCTATCATTGGACACCACTGGAAAGAGACTGGCCCCATTCTCTTGATGCCCAGCCTTTAGATATTTATAAGCCTTGATAAGAACCTCTCTCAGTCTTTTCTACTCCAGGCTAAACAGACCCAGGTCTTTCAGCCTTTCCTCATCTAAGAAATGCTCCAATCCCCTAATCATCATTGTAGCCCTCCATTGGACTCTCTCTAGTAGTCCCCTGACTCTCTTGAACTGGGGAGCCCAGCACTGGACACAACAGCCCAGGTGTGGACTCACTAAGGCAGAGGGGAAAGAGAACCTCCCTTGACCTGCTGGTCACACTCTCCTTAATGCACCCCAGGATACCATTGGCCTTCTTGGCCACAAAGGCACATTGCTGGCTTATGGTTAACTTGTCCACCAGGACTCCCAGGTCCTTCTCTGTGGAGCTGCTTTCCAGCAGGTCAACCCCTAATCTGTACTGGTGCAAAGGGTTATTCCTCCCCAGGTGCAGGACTCTACACTTGCCCTTGTTGAACTTTGGGTTCCTTTCTGCCCAACTCTCCAGCCTGTTCGGGTATCACTGAATGTCAGCACAGCCTTCTGGTGTGTCAGCCTTCCCTCCCAGTTTCATATCATCAGTAAACTTGATGAGGGTATGCTCGATCCCTTCATCCACATCATTGATGAAGATGTTGAACAAGACTGGACCCAGTACTGACCCCTGGGGAACTCTGCTATGATGTTTCACAGGGACCTGGTAAGAACTGAACCATGGTATGGTTTTGCCTTGTCCAAAAACAGATAAAGTGTGGGGCCAGTGATCAAGGCCAAGATTAGTGTTTATGCAGCTAACTTTATGTGAAAACACAGGCAAAAATGGAAGCAGAACATATCTACAGTGATAGTGGTCCACGGTCTGCTCAAGGGCAGAGCATACTGCTAGCAACTTCTGACTCTCAGTGAAGCCTTTGACAAGCTGGAGCACCTCAGCAACCAAGATGTTTGTAAGCAGATGAGATCCCTTACCTCAGCATGCCTAATTTAGTGAAAAATGCTTAAAAGAATACTGTCTACACTACAAAGAATGATAATATTTTAATCAAGAGCCCTGTTCTTTTCTCCTCCTTTCCCTTGCCTAATAATGGCATATATTATTTTATTTTGCTTTATGTCTTGTGTTCAGCATTTGGCTTCCACAGTGTGATTCCACCTTACATTCAAGACTGATGTTCTTGACTATTGGTACGTAATATAGCAAAGAGTCAAGCCTCTATGTGCTGTAAAATCCATTCCCCCACAGAACCCAGGGAGGTAGAGGCCTGAAATCTGCTGAACTACTTCAGTGTATCAGCAATTAATATCTAGACAAGGGTTTATATATTCTCACACACAGTATTTATGTGCATAGATTTCCATGAGTGTATACATAATAACACCCTTAAATTATGGGTTATAAATGTAGGTAGATAGCAATGTTCATTTGTGTCCTATAAAGTTTAACTATATTTATGGCTCTTAACTTTTATTACAATAATCTGTGAGCAAGCAGTTTAATGATAGATGTTCTGGATACGTGAAAATCTTTACCTTAGTTTTACTACAGACATTAAAAAATGATATTGATACATCTCTGCTGGAATCACTTTATAATTTTAAGGCACAGATAAATGAAATTTCCAGAAATATCTGTGGAAGTAAACTAAAAAGTTCGGTTTCCCACAGCACTATTCAAGAAATATAATTACTAATACAAACTCTAACACCTTTTATTTCCATTCTTGAAATTCTATATATGCCCATTAGTATCTGAGTGCCTCCAGACATACCTATAATTCTCAGCAGTATAATGAATGCGTAACTCTTCATACTGGGGAGATTGTCCTGCCAGAATATATGGAGCCCCCCAAATTTATTTTCTTCCTGTGCTGATGGATCTGATTGCTTTAATACATCTCAAACTGTGAACTAAAATAGATAAATGAAAGTGTTGCCAAATACTCCCTTCCTATAATTAATAAAATGAGAAACATGCATAAAAATCTCAGACTGAAACTGTCACATATTCAGTATACATGTGCATATATTTACATACAAATATACATGTATGTATATATAAAGTTAGGATGAGTTCATTCCACTAAACAGAATATAAAAAACCTGTTTTAGAAGCAGCAGTAGAAAGATCTGAAGTTCACTAAACCATATAATGAAATATGAGGTACTCAAATTATCTTACAGAAAAGACTGAAACTTATTAAGATAAAAGTGCCTTAGTTTATCTGAAATAGCATAGTTCCAGATATATATCCTTTCATGGTTTTAATAATCATATAGAAAGATAAGGCCTTTTTAATAGGAAATATGGGAGCAGCTAAAGGTATAAAGAAAATTCTGCTCCCTCTTTTCATTACATTGCTTTGGAGATTCTGAAAGAGAGCAATCACAAGTTCCTTTAAGTAAATGTGTGCTAATATAATCTCCTTCATCCCCAGTTGCTGCAGTGAGATGCAGGCTATGATTATGGGGATCAATTCCTTGCCCCAAGTTTACTTCTTGAATGCTACAGCCTCTGAGTGAGAAATGTAAAAACTGCAGGCTTCTCTAGAGACCTCATGTGCTGGGAATAAGTACGATCATTTCCATTCACTGCTAAAGGAATAATCATACCGGAGTTGCAATGATGAGTAGAATCAGGCCATTCTATACATAGTACTGAGTACAAACTCAGTAGCAGTGACAAGAGAATTGTGTTGAAATATCTCTTCTTTAGCTCTAATTCTGTAGAATAAATATCAGTCAAAACACATTTGAATTTAGGCGAAATCTGAGAATTTAAATCTTTTGGATCTATTCCTGTACTTAAGTCATTGTAAAGAGCAGATACATGGAAAGGAATGATCAAAGGGTCTCCTTCCTAAAGCCTTGCTTTATAAGCAGCATTTTCCCCCTGGTTTTTTGCAGGACCTGGCAAGGATATTTGCTCCTATTTCAGTTTATCATAATCACAACTCTTCCTGGAAGTCAATGTTATTGTGAGGCATTCCTTTGTAAGTCATGAAATCATGAGCTAAAGTGGGGAAGCTTTCAGCTTTCAATTTCATGTCTGCCAGTTCACTGTCAGTAGTTTCTCTTTTTATGGTTGATGCACAGGTCCTATTGCTGTTGCTAACAAAGATGGGACAAATGAATTCATAGATGAACAACTGGTATGTACGTGCATGAGCACACATGCAGAACAACAGATGTCACAAATGATAGAGAGAAGAGGGGCATATCTTAAAATGGATTGCTAGACAAAGAGATGGGCAGTTTGTATGCAACAATTTGAAAATGTACCTGGATTTACAATGGAAAACAGAAGCCACCAGATATGTATTTCAAAATGTTCTGCTTAATGACCAAGCTAAAAACAGTTAGACATAAATAGTTTAAGATTCATGCATGCTCAATACAGTTTCAAAGAATTATAGTAAAAGTGAAGTGAAATTAGTTTAATTATTTTATAATAGTAAGAAACTATTCAGATTTCTTTGGTGTATCTTTAGGACAACCTAAATATTAATATCTTCTCAGTGATCCCAGGCATATTGGCACCCGTGGCTGCTCCTGCATTCCTAGCAAGGCGGCAGGGTGGTTGTCAGTCTCGCTCTCTCACTGATTAAGTTGCTACTTTTGTTTGCAAATTTCCACACAGTGTCCCTGTGCCCGAAGTGATAACTATCACAGTCATTTCCGATTCGTAATCCAGGAACATGTACTCGCCCTTGCCCTGATGGAGCTTCACAGTTCACAAATATAAAGTGACAGTCCTTCTGGCGTGATTAATGTAGTGAAAACACAGAGCAATGAGTCAAAGATGAGACACACCGCTTATTTCGCCTATCCTTCACTCAGATCTTGTATGAATGGTTAGCATTTATCATTAGTTTTGCTTTCTCCATCTTCCTTTTACAATACTTTTACAATAAATCCCAAGTATGTCATGTATAAAAATAAGACTAATGTTTTCTTGCCAAGTTAAACCACATTCAGAAGGGTGGTTTTGTAATAACTCAGAAGCATTTACTATGTAATCAAAAATACATTTAATAAACCAACATATCAGGATAACAGGACTATTAAATAAAAAGAAAACATCCCAAGCCTTTTAAACATGTTGTAACTCTTCAGAATCAGAGATGACCAGGGCTCAAAATCAAATACAGATATTACTAAACTTCCAAGTATTTAGATTCAGGATTTTAGTTCAATCTCGTTTTCATAATGATAGCCATGTGGTGCTGCTCTTCTCCCTCAGGGGTAAGGAACTGACTTTGTAGTTGCTCTACATAAATGCAGACTTTCAGGTCATTAGTTTAACCACATGTGCAGAACATACAGGAATTGGGATAATGTTTCTCATGACTACAGCTATTCGATTGAAAGAAGAATTGACATCAGTAATGCCCATATCTGTCACACTTTGTACTATAACAGTAGAGAACAAAGTGTTCATGAATTCTTAGGAAAGTCTGGCAGCTGTTTCACTGAGATGTAGGTCGCAATCACGTTAATAGTTGTACATTCCACCCATTAGTTGGCAATAATTTTCATGCCCTGTAGTCAGAACATTATAGCATGGCAATTTCTTCAGTACTGAAAACAGATGAAAAATCTTTTCAGGCACTAAAGGAATGCTGTGACTGTGACTCTAATCATACTCTTATCTGTTGCTCCTAGAGGACCCAAGGAAATGGTATCAGTTACTGCAAAGTACCTCTGAACCCCACCCCCACCCACAAACTCCTGTGCCCAGAGCACAGAAAACCTAAATATAAGCCATAAAAAAAAGTCAGAAATGAATGTTCTGGCATAGGCTGGTTTTTTTAAGGACACAGGTTTTCCATCCCTGGTATTGATGCTGGTGGAAACAGCATTAACTCTATTTTGTGCCTAAAGGTCTGATCAGGTGGTGGGGAGACCAGAGTACTAGTGCCAACAGAGCCATACAGGAGATCTATGAGGTAATAGGCCAGGAAAACCCTGATTTCCCACTGCATCTCTGTTTCATCTGGATCCAATTCTTTCCATTCAGGTAATGCTGTGGTTTCATTTCTAGGAGGTCAGATAATGTGGAGTTGGGACACATATGGGGAAAAAACCCCGTATGATCCTCTGTTGGGATGAGACAGGAAGGTTAGATAAAGTCTGCAATCCTAACATATTAAAGTCAATAGAGATTTTGCAATTAACCCCAATGTAGCCAGGATTTCACCCCTGAGACTTCACTTTTCTTTTTGACTTTCAGCTCCAGAACAGGTAAAAATATCATCCCAAAGCCAACCGGAATGCTATTATTTTATTTTAAATTAGCTATCTGCAACTCTAATCTGTTCTGAAACCAAACACTTGGGTCTGTCCTCTTACTGGAAATCTATTAACATTCTATCCAAGATTATTTTTTTGTGAAAAGTATGCTGCTAACATTAGTGCAAGCTACACATGGGGATTATTAACAATTATTACATTTGAACTAAACTGCTAGCTTCTAGACTTGAAAAGAAAGCTAAAACACAAGTGCTTCTGTTCCACTTGGAATAAATTACCATGCTACTACAAATTCCCAGCAGGATAAGGGAAGGGGAGATGTACATTTCCACACAATGTGTGGAATGTTTAATGGATTTCTGTGTAATAAAGTGGAACAAGTGGCACTGTTCATTTTGTCAGTGTGATGACAAAGCAGCAGGAAAACAGGACTTTGTTCCTTTCTTTGCAAGTGGAGTGCAAGGCCATTGCAAAGGTGTTTTCTTTAAAAGGAAAAATACAGGAAGGATTATGTAAAATGAGGAAAAGCTGCAGAGTTCCAGTTGAGAGCTGAACTTCCTGAAAGGTCGGGGTATGGGGGTTTGTTTGAAGCTTATCATTATGTGCCTCTGCTGTTCCAGTAGCAGATCTTTCACAGCTGGACAGCAGCAATAGTTCTGCCTTCACAGCACCCCAAAGGAGGGCACATTCCAAGCAGACCTGCAGTCCACTGATGCCACATGAAAGAAGGTCATGGCATGAAAGCATCTTCTTCATCATCATCCACAAACCTATGGCATGTGGGACTAGAGGCTCAGCTGGAACGCAACAATAACTTGGCTGATCTGAACAACTTTTCCAGGTAGGACTTCTTTTACTCGCCAAAGAAAACTAAATAACAAATCTCAAATGTACTACAACACTCTGCTCTATTTTAATGTTCCTTCTCCAAACCGACCACTGAGTGCTTAGAAAATATGAATCTCCCTCCTCTCCTTCACGGCCTTTTAAACATCTGTTTAATCTTGGTTACTGCAAGCTTCCCTTTTATCTGGGATGGTTGCAGAGTTTTTCACTGATGTGCAGGCAAAACAGCCTGCTTTCACAACTGAAATCAGATTTTTGTGAGAAGTAGAAATAAATTCCTCTAGCTGTACTATTGAAACAGATATCTTTTTGGACATTACAAAAATGTAAGAGAAAAGCAGTCTAACCTTTTTCCCCTTGTCCCACCTCTAAAAGACTTGGTGAAGATGAGGGATTTACCCAACCCTGCTTGAATGCAGTGGATTCATAATCCTGCCTCTACTTTTGTTAGGCAGAGGGGAGGTGAACTCCTGGTCACTGATGGCTGAAGCTGAATATCCTTGAGACAGGTCAATACAAAGATTTAGTCTATTCCTCACTTTCCTGGTGGTGACAGTGTACTTGTGTATGTGACAGTCAATTCTGTAATATGTAAGAAGTAGCTTCTGTTCACATCCTGCCAGAAAGATTGTGTTCAACAGATGAGTCAGTGGATTTATCAGGTAAAAAGGAAGCTGACACTGATACCTCATTTGCTGCTAAAATTAAGAGTGTAAGTCTCTGCTTAATACTCATGACTATAAAACACATTGAAATACCAGGTGCAGTTAAAAAAAAATTGCTTTTGAACTTACAGCTTCCTGGCTTCCATGAACGTTCCACAAGTCTGCTAGCTTGTTTACAAGAAGTCTGTGATATACCTGTGAAATTACAAACTAAACCATGGGTTGTCCCAGCAATTTTCCTTCATGTGGCAGCTCTAATTTATTTTTGTAACTATAATGTAAACACTGCCCTTCTGAAGGCAAGCTCTGTGTGAACTGTCAAAATCACAAAGCTGCAATTATATGTCACGTAAATGTTGACTGAAAAAAAGATTTCCTACCATATGTTTCATAGTCCAGTACTTAGTAAACAAATATCCTGATAAACATGAATGGAACTCTTCTGTGCATGAGTCAAACGTTGTCAGCCCCATATGCCCTCTTGTTAGCAAGATGCTTCAGACAAACAATTAGCAATGTTTGAAGGAATGAAGTGGTCAGTGACAAACGTGAAGAACCACTCAGGGTGGACATGTTTCATAGCTATGTTTAAGAAAGGTGAAGGGTCTTGGCACAGACCATACTGGAGAACAGCTGAACCAGCACAAAGAATAATGCTTGGATCCTTTACTGCAATGGATCCTCCTAATCCCCATCTTTTAACACATGGTTTGCAAAGCCAGAGTGTTAAGAAGGTTTTTTAATATAAAGTGGCTTTCCGAGTCCTGAAATGTTAATTAGATTGGTATTTAATTTTATTTCTTTTAGACTTAAAGCCTATTCTACTCTCTCATGAACTGCAAAGCTTTTATTGAGAAGAGTGAGATGAATGCTAAAACCAGAATATACAGTATATAATTAGCTCTGGTGGACTTAATAGCTGGGGAGATATACTTTAGGAAATAAACCTGAATTTTCAAGGAAGAAAATAGACAATTGTATATTCTTATTCAATTTGTAATTCCTAGGATACTGTAAATAGTTACCCTTTGGTAGACCAGCAAAATGATTGCCTAATAATAAATAATTGTTTAATAATAAGTAGAATGACTTTTAATTCCTGTAAATATCCTTCCAGAATAATTTTATATAAAATGAGATATAAACAGAAAAGGACACTGGATTATTGTCTATTACTTGGATTATTTAAATTGATGTTAAACAGTTACATGTTACTTTAAAACAAAACTGTATGGTTTCTGCACAGAAAATTATGATAGGGGAATACATTGGAATTCAAAGTGTAGGCCTGTTTTTCCACTAAAAATAGTTTATCTTACTTAAAAAGAAAAGAACACATAACAGAACATCAGAATTACTGAAAAAACATGACAGCTATACTTCCTTATGTTTAACTTCCAAAATCAGATTAAATTAGTTATTTCAACTGTCTCCCTATTTTTGTTTAAAACTACATTTGCTTCTTAAATTTAGTGAAACTTTGATGCCATTAAAGGATAAATTAGTTAGCTCATTAAATTAAATTTAAATTCATACAGTTTTTCCAACATAAATAAATAATCCAAATATTTTCATGCAGACAAACTGAATGTGGTGCTCAGTTAAGGGAACAGAACATTCTGTAAGAATTTCAATCCGCACAGTGACATGAATAGTTTAATAAGACAATGACAACTTAAAGTCAACCTTATATTTAGCGCTATTTGCCTTACTTACACTCTTTCCAAGTAATACCAACAGTGATATGTAAATGAGTGCTGAAAGAACATCATTCTGGTAATTTGGTTTGGTTTTCATAAGTAATGACATTTTGTCTCTGTTCAATTTCTACTCACTTAACTGTGCCCAAGAAGGGCCATAAATAAAGCCAAAATGAAAATGTCAATCTACTTGTAAGCCCAACACTTGCCATATCGAGGCAACTTGCAGACAAAGACACAAATTGATGTAATTTTTGATGGCTTTTCTTTGAAAAAGTGGCAGGACTTCTCAGTCCAAACCTTTGCGTGCATATATAGACTAATATTATTGAGCATGTGTATGCGTGTACTGGTACATTTGAACATGGTTGAAATTGTGAGCATCTGTTGTTATACAGTCTCCTCCTATGGAGATCTCAGTACAGGATCAAGGCATTTGAACTGAACTGAAGCCAAAAAATTATTTCATTAAAGCCCTCTGAAAACTAGTAAATGAAAATGCCTGTGACTGTTACTGACCTGATCTGTGTTTTACAAGGGAGCTGTTTGTGATGGGATCTCCAGCCAGTTAGTAACTTTCTGAGTCAGGCAGTTAAATCATAGGTGTCTTTCTTCTTTTTCCCTCTTCCTTAACTGCACAGAAGGACTAAACATGATCTCATTAATGACAATGGCTCAAGCAGGGGTTTTGTTGTTGTGGTGGTTTTTTTCCTGTTGGTGATCTCCCTTTTTACAAAGTAGTTAGTAGATATTTTTTTACTGTAGAAATCCACATCAATTATCTCTTCAAAGAGACTCTCAACTTACTTAAAACCAGCTCCTCAAGGATTATATTTACTTGAGAAATCTTAGCATCTGTTCAGAAAGAAGCCTTATTTTGGCTGAGTTTCAACTGCTGGGTTTTTCCTGGACTTGCTTCTGCCACTGCAACTCAGTACTAACTTTGTTAGCTTCAGCTGCAGAAATGTTGTATCACCATGGGGACACAGAATTAAGCACACTGGACGGGTGCTGCAAAGGGCTGGACATTCAGCAAAGCCTGAAGCCAACACAGGCCTTGTTTAAAACACAGAGTGTTTCCACGATTGCTGGGATGATTCACAGGCACACAGACATATGTACATAATGTAGGGGATGAGGAGCAGAGTGTTAAGATGTTTGATGGATCCAACCTCTGAGCTTCATATTACATGGCCCCTTTGTTTAAAAATTGTTCTCTGTGTGTTTAATAATCCATAGCTTTTCCCTCCTCACATCTTCAGATTTTTTCCAGTTTCATTACTTACTTGGAAAACGGAAAGTTAAAGTTTAAAGCCGTATTTTGATCTGAGATGTCAAAACATAAACAACAGATGCAAATACTTCTTTAGTGACCACTAATCTGTTTGTAAATGTCCTGTTGAATCAGAGCTAAAAATAATTACATTCTCTGTTATTTGGCATAATTTATCTCTTCACTTTTATACTCTGGGAAAAAAGAAAAATATTGCTAACTTTAACAAATTTGTGATCTTAAGATGTCCCATAGCTAATTTGTTATATACCTTAGTGCCATGGAGGGCATGGAGGAGGGAGATTAAATTATATTTTACTATATAAATGGTAGAATTTTGCTCTCTTTGTTTGCTTTTCTCAACAAGGAAAGAGTGTGAGTCATTCTGATAAATTTGCCAGGATTAACCCACTCAATTGACCTCTTTTGCAAGGATATTCGTAGGTTTGTGAGATGAGGGTACAGCTTAACTATTGTATTTTACTATTTCGTCTATCTTGGGAACTAGGACAGTTCAGTATTAATACTGTGATTTCACTAATACATCCCAATAGGCCATGACAGTAGCAGTTATGTGATTAATGGTTTTGGAGATGATTGTTGAAATCATAAACTACTATTAAAGTAGCTAACCTAAAACAAACAAAAAAATTACAAATGTTGCCAAATGCACACAGGTTTAGCATTTCCAAGCTAAACAGTGTACATACTGTTGCCTTTCTATTGTTTGTATTAGTCAGGTTCACTGTCTTGTTCATAAAAGATATTCCTCTATAGTATGAAAGCTATTCAGTATGCCTCAAGATTGTATCTCTTATGTAAATGAAAAAGGATAAAAAGATAGTAGAGGGAATTTTTACAAGGTCACACAGTGATAGGACAGTGGGTTTACACTGAAAGAGGGTACATTTAGACTGGATGTAAGGAAGAAGTTCTTCACTGTTAGAGTGGTGAAGCACTGGAACAAGTTGCCCAGAGGGGCTGTGGATGCCTCATCCCTGGAAGTGTTCAAGGCCAGGATGGGTAGGGCCTTAAGCAACTTGGTCTAGTGTAAAGTGTCTCTGTCCATGGCAGGGGGGGATTGGAACTATATGATCTTTAAGGTCCCTTCCAACCCAATCCATTCTATGATTCTATGATTTTTAAGAATAATCTTTCAGGACAAGAATCTCAAAAGTGTTAAAATTTAGACCTATAAGGACAGTTTAGGAGCAAAGATAAATACCTGAAGTCTTCATACATTGAAAGTGCGTCATTAGGCTCTTAAGGATGTGATTCATAATTGCAAACACAGTGAGCAGAAGTTCACTCAAGTCAACTGGCAGATGTATCTCACTTGGTTGACAATACTCTGATAGCTATTTCCTCCTGGATTAGCTGTCCATTACTTAGGTACAGCAAACTGAATTACCTGGTTTTGATTTTATTTAAACGACCACTAATGGGATAGTAGAAAACAGGACTTCTATTCCCTCCTCAGTCTGAGGGGTTACAGGCTTACAAATTGTCTTCCAAGCAAGAGTTTGCTCCATAGAAATATAGACTAAGATGGGTCAAATGTGTTCTCCATCCCTTCTGCTGAAGCAGGACCATTGTGCCATGAATAGCACAAGGTTCATAACACTAAAAAGAAAGTACTCAAGTAGGATTGTGATGTGACAGACCAGTGATACAGAAGTTAGGTCTCCTAAAATTTGTCTTTTTTCCCAAGACTGTTTATGAATTTTACAAGAATCATTGAATAAATATACAATTTAGCTTCTTCTTCCAAAAATTAAGCAGTTAAATTACAGAAAGGATGCCACTGTACATCATGGTGAGTTTAAGAGTTCAGGTATGCTTTAGGCAGTCTATGAAGGCAGTTTTTTAACATAATTGTGAAAACCTACTGGCCTGAGGGTTCTTAGGTTGGGTGATCCTATACCAAATCCACCACAGATACCACAGTAGGCATCAGACTTTTCTGAATCTGTGGCTTAGGGCCATACTGTGTTTCTGTGCCTAATTCCCACGGATTTCTTATTTGGGCTTAGTTCAAGGTGGGAAGGTATTAATAAAATTGCTCCACAAATTTTCTGCATAAACAAACTTTGGCTTGACATGTTGTGATTCCAGGAGTTCTCACACCCCACATACGCAACAGTTGCGCAGCATTCAACTCTGGCAAGCCTGTCTTCCAAAGAAATCAGAATAGACAGCAACACACACAAATTGGACATCAAGCCTGTGATTTTTTTTGTTAGAGACAGAGCTAGCTATCCTTAACAAAAAAATAAGGTTTTAAGGATTTGTACCTGATAGGATTTCTTTGAAATTGTCTGTCTATCATGCAGATGTCAACGTATAACAACCAGAGACCAGAAATGGTCTCAAAACCATTCAATATTAAGTCACAAACATGTTCAACAGTAGAAGATATCCAGCACCTAATTTTAAGAAAATACTTTTTCTATACAGAAGAGGCGTTGAAAGGGATAGCAAGACACAGCCAGTACAAACAGGTTTCAAATGAACTGTTTTTTATCAGTCGTCACTTACATGAAATAGTTTCTTGCTTTCCCTTTTCCAAGTAATGTGGTTTCTGATGTTGTATCCACTTGAAAGTGGTATTATCAGTTTGTGATTACCTACATGGGTTATGACCGTGGAAGCAAAACTGACAAGAGTCTAGATTTCACATGTAAAAGATTTCATTATTTTTCAGACAATCCATTTAATTCTTTCAAATGTTTGCTGGTTATTGTGTAAGAAGGCTTTTGTTTCTTGTGATTCAGATAAGGAAACAAATTCAGATAAGGGAAATAAAAATATCATTATATTATAGTTCAAGAATGCAATTAAAGCCTTCCTCTTTTGCAGTGACAGCATGATTACTGCTGAATATGCTCATATAAGCAAGTCTTTAAATCATGGCTGTTATGATTTGGTGACAGAGGACCACATCCTCAAGTGATGCACAGCATCACCCGAGCTCTGTGAATTTGCTGTCAAGGATCAGGGGCAGAATTAATAAGTTGAGGAGCTACAGGTGATATAGAATTTTGGAGGTTTTTCTAAAAATTGGTAACAGATGTTTAGTATGTAACTGTGTTAAGCAGGATTTGTATATATCGAAGTAACAGGACAATAAGATACAGGGACATCCTGTGCACTGCAAGCAACAACAACAAAGGCACTCATAATTAAGAGAGGTAGATTGTTATCAGGGATGTATTTAATTATTTCAGAGGTATTATGCCATATGCCAACTTTGCAGAAGAACATAAGACTTGGGTATCCTCGACTGAACTCCCTTCATTATAGTACTAAAAATCACACCCATAGGTCAAGAAGACTCTGGCCCAAACATGCACAGAAGGAAACAGAGTCAAGTAATAGAGAGCATAATTGTATACATACGTGTAACCAATCAGTATGTGTAGGAGTGGTTTGTTGTAGAATTTTTGTGTATAAATGTAGCATGAATAGCCCTGCTGGGTGACCTTGATTTGTGTAATTACCACCGAGTACCCAGGTCTGAATAAATAATATCTCTCCTGAATGTGTGAGGATTGGTCTGTGTGCACACTGGGGAAAAGATTCCGGCTTTTGGACAGGATCAGTAAGACCCAGGTTTCAGATGAGGAGGGTGAAGTGCTGGGGCCTGAGTTGTGGGCCCCAAGTTGCAGTTGACGTGTGAATGAGTCACAACCTAGGAGAATGTTTTGTTTTTCTGATTGGCTTCATGTTCCAGAGGCAGAACCTGGCACACCTGTGTCTCTACCCTCACCCAGGTGGTCATGGCTGGGGTGGTGGGTGAGGCCAGGATTATATCAACCAGGAGCCGCTATGTTGGAGGAGTTTCTTCTTGGGTGTGGCTTCTGTTGGGTCTTGTTATTCCTTGTTGAGCTCTCTCAGTGGTGTCCTTCCATGTGAAGGGCCACTGAGGGAGCCATCTCTGTTTATTGTGTCCAGGAGGTGATGCTAGCACCACAGTGGGCAGTAGAGGAGCTGGGCCCACAGGAACTTATGGCAGGGTTGTTTGAAAGAAGACTTCTGAGGGGATGTTGCTGAGTTCAGCATTGGCTTGTGTGATCAGGCAACTGATGGCAGCATAAAATGATGATGGCTGAACCAGCACAACCATGGACTGTTTGATGGATAAGGAATTGGCTGGCTGGTCACATCCAGAGGGTAGTGGTCAATGGATCAATGCCCAGATGGAGATGGGTGAGAAGCAGTGTCCCTCAGGGGTCCGTACTTGGACCAGTACTGTTTAATATTGTCCTGGTTTGAAGGACAGGTGTCTGCTAGGGAGGCAGGAACCTCCCTTAAGATGGGAAATGTAGACCCTCTCCC
>JAVSBS010027882.1:0-29980 GCA_033124195.1 Coracias cyanogaster | reverse complement strand
GGCCTCAGGAAAGAATTCAAACAAGGCCAAGATAAGGGACTTAAACACTCTACAAACAAAGAGATGGGCTAGGACAAGACCATCTATGGAAAAGGAGGCCCAGAGTTCATGGAAAGGACATTCAAAGATACTTCTTCAGAGACCACTAGGGACCACCAGTAACCCCCAGAGAAGCCTCTCAGAGACCCAGGCCACATGCGTAATGACTATGCAACTGTGATAATTAGTTCCAGGAAATATAATTAATATGTATAATCTTTCTGGGAAGTTTGATGCATATGTATGTAACAGAGTGATATAAGCTGTGCCTGATGCCACACATGGCATACACGTTAGGTAGACCTATCCCCCGTGCATCCAACGCTGTAATAAAGAACGCCTGCTCTTTAATTCTGCATTGTCATTAAAGAGTCTTACTCCCAATTTCAGTAACAATAGAGTGACTTGGTGGGCACCTGGTGCTCAGCTAAGGTTGACCCACCACACTAGGCTCAGCTTCACTCCTGGCTACTCTATCTTCTCCCCTCTAAGAGAACAGCGGGACAGGGAATGGGGGTTGTGGTCAGTTCATTATGCATTGTCTCTGCTGTTCCTTTCTCCTCACACTCTTCCCCTGCTCCAGCGTGAGGTCTCTCACATGGGAGACAGTCCTCCATGAACTTCTCCAACGTGGGTCCTTCCCATAGGCCACAGTTCTTCACAAACTGCTCCAGCATGGTGCCACAGGTCCTGCCAGAACACCTGTTCCTCTGTGGACTCCTCTCCATGGGTTCGCAGGTCCTGCCAGGAGCTTGCTCCAGCTTGGGATCTCCACAGTGTCACAGCCTCCTATGGGTGCATCCATCTGCTCAGGCATGGGATCCTCCATAGGCTACAGGTAGATACAAACCAATTTGCATACAAACCAATCAGTATGTGTAGGAGTGGTTTGTTGTAGAATTTTTGTGTATAAATGAAGCGTGAATAGTCCTCCTGGGTGTGCTTGATTTGTGGAATTACCACTGAGCACCCGGGCCTGAATAAACAATATCACGCCTGAGTGTGTGAGAATTGGTCTGTACACCCACTGGGTAAAAGATTCCAGCTTTCGAACAACCCAAGTTTCAAAAAAATCTGTAAATGTATCACCACCTCCTTCTAACAAATACATAGTTTCCATAGATGAGGTTTATAGATTTCAGATAATCACCTGTCAGTAAAGCAACTGTGGAAATTTTTATTCTCCTTTCCTCTCCCTTTCATTTTCTCACTTCCCCTTCCTCTTCTCATTCTTGTCTCCCTTTCTCCTTCCCTTCAAAATGTAAAGCAGGGATAGACATTTCTTCTCCTGTCTTTCCTTCCAGATGAAGATACTCCCAGGACTATCAACTTCTTCCAGCTGTCAAAGCAGTATATAAACATATTGGTTGGTCTTTCTTAGTGCAAGTACAATTTGAAAAACCAACAAACAAAGCCATTGGCACAATGCTTGTTAGGCTGCAGGAAAAAAAATATTGATCATTCAGGGCCGGCATGTTCAAATCATATCCCTCAATGTGATGACAACTGAATTGCTGCAAGAATAACTCAGAAAGTGGAAATGTGTCATTTATTTTCCTAGTCTTTACTGCCAGTATATTTAATGTAAAAAATTTATCTGCTGGCTTCTTAATCTGTTTTTCATCAAGGAATTTATAATATCCATATTAATAACTTATTCATTGCATTTCCTTTATGAATATGTGATCCCAAATATAGTAAATTTCTGCCTTCCAACAAAATTTCAGCTCCCTCAGAGGCTGTAAAAGATAAGGGATGATATACATTGCTAGCACTTAGCTGGTACTTAGGCTTTTTTAGGAGGTTTAAGAACATTTACAAACCTGCCCTCAGGCTCTGTGTGCCAATGTACTTATTCATCACTTGGTGGATTTTACCTGCAGCAGATCTGAGAACAGCACAAGCACTTCAATGACTGTGACATTGTCAGACTTCAAGTTGAGGCAGCGTGGTTCAACACATGACATTCAAGATATTTTCAACAGATATTTATTTGAAGGAGGGAGAAGGCATTGCAAAGATGATACAAAGATTGCTTCTCTTCTGCTGTTGGCTGCCAAGACATTTTGTTAACAAGTTACGATGACAGAATTTACTGGATTAATACAGTTCTGGAGATTTGCACAAAAAAATATGATTCCAGTACTATTTTGCAATCTCTCTGATGAAAATGACCCTACAGTTTGCATTCTGTTATTTACAGCATAGAATTTCCTTTCCTGCCACATTTCCTTTCTTTTCTTTCCTTCTTATATACTATTTAGAGCTTTCCTTTTCTCTGTAGCTACCTGACTAATTATGTAGCCTATGTCTACATGTTTAAGCAAAAGTACTTAGCATTTTTTTCAGCATCTCAATATCTCTTTTTACATAGGGATCTTCTGTCCATGTCTTAGTAAAGACATGATTTATTTCCTTCAAAACCAGCTTACTTTAATGCTGTGAAATGGAGACTGGGATTGTATTTAATGGCAGAATGAATTTAAGTTGAGAAGCTTTTATTAAAATGCATAGTCACAGAGTATATAGTCTTTACTGTATCTACCTCCCAGGAGTGATTTGGATTAGGTGTTTTCCATCTGAATTAAATACTTAGCAAAAGAACTATTCTCCCATCTGTGCATGCAGTGTAAGTACCATTACTGCCACTTGAAATTATATAGTTAGCAAGCATAAGTCACACACAATTCCTACTGATGTTAGTGAGAACTTCATAGTTGTATGGAAAGAGACTAAAGCATGGTCCTTACATTTGGGGGAAGGGTGGGAAGAAGTCAAAGATTTAAATATAATAGAAGAATGAAACTGCAAGCCTGATTCCGTTCCATTACAATAATTTAGATTTGTATGACTTCATCCCAGCTTACTTCACAAGCAGTTAAATTATTCGGAATTTCCAAGATCAAGAGGGGTAGTTTATTTTGGGGCGGGGTGGGGCCCAATATGACCTTTAAGAGTAAGAAACTGATGAAGAACAAACTTAGAAAATATATTATTTCAGTACTCCACCTAAATTTCACATGATGTTTTTGCACAATTTTTTGTTTTATTTTTGTTAACAGACCTTTTCATATTGTTATTCAAATTTGACATCTTACACTCAGCTGACTCAGTTGGAGGTGGTGGAATTGATTTGCACCAGATAAGGATCTGCACCTTTAACAATAGTTGATACTCATAAGTCTGTAGCCAATTGCACTCCTGACAACCTTTCCTGGGCAGGCTGTGAAAAGAGATCCCAGATCAGTTCCTGCAGATTTTTTATGGAATACAGTTGTGTAACTATAAACTAGTTCAATATTTAGCAATTTTTAAAAATTATTGATATTTCCTCAAGAGCAAGAGAGCATTTCTTCTGGTTAAACTATTGTATTGTAAACTGTATTCTTTTCACATAGGATTAGATAGTGATTCAGCAAGATGGCTTCCACCATCTGCTAGAGTAAAAAAATCCACTGTGGAAATCTGAGGATAATTTTATGAAACAAGTTGACATTTTCATAACATTTTCTATTGCTTCATTGTCTTGGGAAATAAGTTAGTGGGTTAAAGGAGAAGATAAATAAGAAAATATACTGGGATACTTTAGCACTGGCAAAAATAAAAGTATTTTCTTAAGAAATTAAAAAAGACAAGCGCATAAAGACGTGAAATGTCTATACTGATTTGTGCCAAAGGTTTATCTAGATCAGAATCCTGTTTCTGACAATGGTTAACAATAGAAGCTCTATAAGAGCAGAGCATGTATATGTTCTCCAGGATAGTATAGTCTCAAAGACTTACTGATATAAGTTTATATGTACACAGTTGTACTTTACAGTCACTGCCGGACCCAATCCTGATGCATTTATTTAATAGAATTTAAAATCCATTTATATTTTTGGCCTCCACAACATCCTGTGGCAACGAGTTCCATAATTTTATTATGTATCATGAGAAAAAGTACTTCCTTTTGTCTGTTTGTCCCTAAGGGAAACAGGGACAAATGAAAAGGCACTGTATTTACCCAGTAACGGGTAACACTGTTGTGGGAAGCACTTGCAGAGCTGCACAAGTCAAAAGACTGAGCTGAAATTTTGCAGTGGGGGAAACCAGAGAAGCTTGTGCTTGTGTTGTAGAGTTTCTCCTTTTGTCAATGCTCTCTTTTCAGTCCTGGATATCTGTGTGCCACAAACCAATGCCAGATGTTTATCCACATGTATCTAGTGAGAAATTTAAGTGACTGAAAAAAGGCTTTATCTCATGTACACTCCACTGAAGAGCCCCAGTCTGCTATGGAAATACATGAACAGGAAATTGTGTGGATCCTAAAGGCAGACCAGAATACAGCCTGTGGAGTGGTGAGCAACGTGTTTTCATACCCTGTGGTTTGTCCTTTTTGAAGTGGTCGTGTAATGAGCTGAAAATATCCATGTGTTTAGATAGTAAACATGCACTTAAGGCTGCCAGTAGTGAATTTCCACTTTGAACAGTGTGACTTGCTAAATGGACAGCTACAGCCTGACACCCTCTCACCTTCCCTTTCTAGAAACAAAAAACAAAAAACCCAACACTTCTCCTCAACCTATTCACACATTTATTCTATTTAACAAATACTAAGGAAATTACTTTTTCAATGCCCAAATGATTAAAACTTCATATTCTAAAATTGCTAACCACAGAATTTAAAAATTGTCATTGCTTAATTGGAAGGTATTCTAAGTGCTCTCAGACAGAAAACATGTCTTCAGACCAACCTCCAAGGAATGAAGGCAGTGACAGTACTTTGAAATATAAGCTATATTCTATAAACATTGATTTTCAGTAAAAATAATTGGCATTCACCAAACTACCTACTACCTCTGTGGGTCAGGTCCTCAAGGTTTTTCCTAGGCTTGAAAAGGAGGACTACAGTACATGGTACCAGGTAGAAAATGCTGGCTTTACAGCGTCCGGCTGTATGTAATGCTTCTGGTAAGTGGTAGATAAAAGATGATGGCTGCAAGTAAATGATGCAGATAGGGAGAGAGGAAGATTGAAAAATTGCTCTGAGTTCCCAATGAATGCCTATTCATTAGACTAATTCTAGGAACCCGAGTGCCTGGAAAACATAAAATAGTGGTAAATAAATGCAGCTGAAGATCTCTGGCACTTAGAAATGTGTGCTAGCCAGTTATAAATGGTCATTCTTTTATTTTTTCACAGTACTTTGAGCAGTTCAGATCAGATCTGGATTCCAGTGTCTTAGCTTCTATAGAAACAAGTATTACCAGGTATGCCCTGTGCTAAATAGGGGAGTAAGAAGAGGAAGGTAACCAGCACAAGGGGTTACATAGACTTGGTATCATATCTTTCTTTCCTTCTTCTTAATATTTTATGAACAAGGACATAATAATGACAGCAGCAATTAATATAAAATCCTTGTTATATTAGAATGAACTCTTCCATAGTCTTGACAGCAGAAAGGAATCCAGAGAAACTAAAGTACACCAAAGTTCAATATACTTATATTCCAAGAAAGTAAGGAATGATAACAGCTTCTTCACTGAAATGTCATACTCCTTATTATATTATTCTATGTACTTTTTAAACAAACTATTATTTATTTATATATATATATTTATATACAAATAAACTTATCTGGGGACAATGCCTGCTGAATTAATTATCGTGCATGAAAGTGAACAGAATCACCAATGAGAAAAAAGGAAAGTTTATTCATTGCAGATGCAAGGAGATATTTACTACTTAGCCAAGAACAAGTAATAACACCTAATCAAACAAAAAGAGACCTTCAAGGAATCCTTAGTTCAGTTGGGAGGAATAGTGAGGGTAGTTCTTGTAGTTAGAAAGGCAAGAAATTAGTTTGAAGGCAAGAGATCAAAACCTGGACTTCAAGGAACATTTCAAAAGGACAACTTGCAAAGCTAACTTACATCACAGTGCACAGTAAATATTCAAAGGACATGCTCCTGAAAGGCCTCTGTAATGGAAATCTCTCAGGGTTTTCAAACCAAGGCCACCAACTGGTGTTACTCCAGGTTATGTCCTCTTGGTAAAGACTTATGCAATGATTACTACCATCTTGGAAGCTGAAAGCAAGTTGTCTAGGCACAGGGAGAAAGCCCCAATGAACACAGCCTTAAAACACACAGGTTAATATACTTTATATTTCAGTTAACTTATGTGTTCAGCAAACTTCTGTAACTATATTATCCAGTTTGAATACAATGCCTTTATTTAACTGTTACCTTAAGCTGACTTGAAGTTAAGTATTATTTTAAGGTAACCGGATAACAGAAAGCTCTTCAGGTTGCATGGAAAGTTTATAAATGGAGGAAGGGGAGCACCTTGTAACTTCCCTATCTCCACAGTATTTCCTCCGTTGTATGCAAGCGCATGAACCAGTGGTAAGTTACTGGCATGTAGCAGGATACTGGTATATATGCTTGAACCTAAAGGTCAAAAGGAACATGTGACAGATGTGACAAGCCATCTCCAAAGAGCACAGATTTAAATATTATTCAGACCACCTTTCGTAGTCATTCCACACTGATGTCTGTAAAGGCAGGCTCACAATATTGCAGATCTGCATTACTGTTCACAGATCCCTCCTCGCTTCACTGCTTCTATAAGGCTTCTGAACTCTTAAAATACCCATACAACTCAAGTGCCTGGAGCTGAACAGTACACATAGTATGTTTCCCTTTTCCATTCTGGATGTCCCATGGAATAATAACTGGCTGGGGTAATTACAGCTTGTCTTGGCTTGCTTTGCTAACCCCTTTATCATTTTAAATAGATGTGATTTTAACTAGCTTCTAAATTAAGCTGTTAGAAAATGTGATCATGTGGTGTTGACTTTGACATGGGGCTGCTCATGTCAATAGCAATTGCCACATGACAGTGTTTGGCACACTGATTCTTGAAATGAAACTGAAAAATAGCATACTATTATGTGAGATAAACAGGCATGATGGAAATGCTCGCTTTATAGTGCCAAGCTGAATAGACACAGAACAAATCAGAAACTCCTGTGGTCTAGAGCTTACTGTGCCACTGTCCCCAGTTGGCATCTCCATGCCTTAGTCTCCTTTAGGAAAATTGAGGATTAATTCACGTTTACAGTTGAATAAAATAAATCCTGATCTCTAAGTGTTCCCAGTAGTGGGGCTTTTTTATTCAGCTCCTTTATTTGGAACAGGCAATACTTTGCTAACAACCAGGAACAATGGAATAAGTATCTAGAAGAATAAATCTGTAAAAACAAAAACTTATTACAGAACAGTCACTCAAAAGCTCTCTATATAAAGAAATCAAAACAGATTTATAATGATTAATCAGTTCTTGTAAAAATCTCAAACTACAGCTGCAGATATTAGGCTGTTCATAAAAATGTTCTAAAACCAATCATAGGGTAAGTTTTGACTTAAATAATTACATTTGTACCTACTGAAGGCTGCCAAGTAAGATCAACTTTGAGGCATATTTTAGATTCAGTTGTGTCTATTTCCTGGTCCCTGTATTTTCTGAAACATTTAAATTTCGTCTGTAAAAAAATTGCATCAATAATTGAAATTAATCAGAAGAGTCCTTTCTTTTTCCACTTTCTCATGTAATTAGGCAGATAATATACAGGATCCATTAAGACACATTTTATAAGGATGCTGTAAAATAGATTTTCTAGAGACTAGAATGAATTAACAGTAGATAAGAGAAATCTGTGTGATACATAAATTTCTACTGAGATAAATGAGACAATTTTTTCTATGTTTTGTCAAAAGGATTTAGCTTAAAACAGATAGGACAGCAATGTGTTAGAGTTCTAGCAGACTGAGCTTTATGTCTGGATTTGCAAAGGCTTGGATCCTAAATATGTCTAATTGATAGCATCAAATTTTTGAAGTAACTACTAATTGAAACTACTATCAGTTTGACGTCCCCCACTGTGCTGCACTTCTAGATCCCTGTGTATTTCATTCAATAATTAGATTATCCGAAATCTTTGCTGTTGGAAGTATGAGTTTAACACTTTCACTGAGTAAAAGACTAGTCAGTAAATCATTTAGTTGACTGGACTGACCAATCTAGGCTTTGTGTTCACGAATTTTTCAGTATCTGAAAAAAGTGAGATCAGTACACAACCACGACATGAGAGGTTTTTCTTCATTGGGTTATTGTCTAATGTCAAAGTGTCCAATAACAGAAATGGACCTAGCTGCTACTGGTGACAATCTATCAGGCACGTATTGCCTACACTTCAAGGATCTGCTCTTTCAGTGATCTAGCGACTGCCTAAGTTCTTGGTCTGTCCTTTTGCTAATTTCTGAATGAATGCAGAAGGCTGCAGCTGGTATTCTTTAGCTTAAACTCCAAGCACAGTGCTGCACTTAGTTCACATAGGTATAGAGATAACCAGTTTGAATATCCAGATAAACTCACCTGCAAATAGAAACTGAAAGATTTGCCTTATCCAAGGTTATCTAAGCATAGGCAGTAGCAAAGTCTTGAGCATCTATGTGTGTTTCAGACATCAAATACTATTTACTTCCAAGTACCTAAGCAGTCTGAGAAGGGAGAAGGAATGAAGGATTCTGCATTATTTCCTTGAATTTAGTTGCTTAAATGTTGCTTAAGTGGCACTCAAAGTGTTTAAATCCAGTTACAGATCTGACCAAAATATTTGAGAGTTCAGTTATTCAAAACTCTCTACATGTAGAAATAAGCTTATTGCTACAGACCACTACATATAAAAACCTAAAGTAAGTTATTAATTACTTCACTTGAGTAAAAGTATTGTATTTCACTAAAAGAAATATGTCAACTGCCATACAATACAAAAAAAAAAAATCCGGATATAACTGACTTCTAAACATCATTATATTTAATTATCCAACTCAGCTGTTTGAAGTAAGTTCTATATTCTTTCAGAAAGTGTCTGTACTTGGGAAGTGCTTCCTGAATGCATTTACTACTTCAGATGGTAATTTCAAATAAGTTTTAAATCTTTCAATTACTATGCTCCAATTTATTTTATAAATGCTTGTTGGAAGATGATTGCAAAACCTTGTGCAAACTAGCTAAAAAAAACCCCAGGTTGCTGATTCTGTTAAAAACCCACTTTACAATATGTATCCAATGTCTAAACCTAAAGGCAACAATTGAAGTCTGAAAATAATCACACTCAGTTTCATATTTTGGTAATAGCATCATGATTGTTGTATACTTTCCCCTGTATGATATATATCACAAAGCATCAGCATTTGGAGGAAAACAACTTAACATACACGTGATATCACAAAAGTCAAAAGATATTTGCATATGTATAGATGCACAGCATGCATCATGCTAATCCTATTTCAGGTTTGACATTATATATCATTCACATATGCATATAATATACATACACATACAAAATATTTTACAGTTACTATGTGCAGTGACTTGCCACTTAGTTTTGTTTTTTGAGCTTTAAAAGAAAGTGTGTATTTGTGTCCTTTCCTGGCAAAATAATTTGATAAAAATGCATTAGAATAAATATGATAAATATGATCCATTATACCATATCAGTATCCTCTGGAACCTGTATAAAGTTATATACCTGGTATTTTTAGCTTACTGACATAGATGCTTAATGAAATTTTTTAAAGCAATAATACATTCCTCATGATAATTCTTTTCTTTTCAGTAATGTCATTGATAACTATTAATATTAATGAAATCTAAATCTCAGTCTTCAGTGTAACATTATACAATCAAGTAAAATACAAGCAAATCAGTCAAACTCAGAGGAGAAAAAAAAAGTTAAAGTTCTAGTGATTAAAAATATTTATCAAAAACCATTTCTAACTGCTTGGGTTAGAAGGGATTCACATGTGAAAGAAAGCCCAAATCTGTCCAGGTAATGAATTTATTCTCCACTCCAAATTCTTGTGAATTTAATTTTGCCACTCTTAGCAGCAGAAAACTTGTATCAGAAAAGTATCTTCTTATTGGAGAGTATTGAGACCAAAGACACAAAATATAAGCAGGTAGGAGGAAAGCTGAGACCAGAGAGAGTTGGATCCCATTCCCATTTTAGACTAATTTTTTTTGTCATAGTGAAATCAATTAACCTGTACTGTAATTTAATTTTCTTCCTTTGAAATATGGCTTGCAACTGCTTACCTGACAGAAATTGTGCCAATGGTCCAGACACACTTAGGTATTATAGCAATGAGAATTGTGGAGGTTCTCAAGGTAGATACATCTCTCTGCTTTTTGTACCAGAAAAATGTGGTTTTTTGCTTACTCCAGGGGGGAGGAATTTTATATCTAAATTACAGTACTTGTGAGTTTGTAGTCCAGTGTTGTAACACTGAGGGTGCCTGAAGCACACTAAAACTCCGTATATTCAGAGAGACGCTACTGTAGCGTACTGTGCACAGTACAGTTCAGAGGTTGTGTCATGTTGAAAGCCTATTAAAAATATAATCACTTAAAAATCTGACATTAGTAGACCATCAAATCTAGTGATGATCCTGATTACTGTTTCTTTCTCTGACTCATATACCGTAAAAGACTGATCTGGGTGTGGTTTTCATTCTCATCAGCAAAAAATTATTCCCAGAGTGATATGACAGTATCTCACTTATATACTCACTTCCACAGACAATGGAGTGGAAAAGTGATTTTTAATTTGGGGGGCTTCATTCATTACAAATTGACTCATTTAGTTTGGGGGTTTTTTTTACAGCTATCAAACCAAAATAGTTTCATTTCAGTGTGAGAAAACTCGACAGTTTAGGCATTAAATAGTCTGGGTGCTGACTCATAACTCTTAGACATATACTTGAAGGTAGCTTAAAACTCTTCACTAATGCGGACAAAGCTCTTTTTTAAATATAGGCCTTCTAGAGGTAAGTGGCATTATCTCTACATTTTTGGAAGATGCAAAAAATCTGCACTGGTATTAGGGGGAGTGCATAAATATCTTTGTTTTCTTTTTTGGAAAACTGAAGCAAATTGAATTGCTTTTAAAACCTTTTCTCGCTTAAATAAAGATGTACCCAAACCTCCTTATGTTCGTTTAGAGACAAATGGATCTATCAGATCTATTCCTGCAACATCAGTTTAGCCTCTTCTAACTATAGCCCCCTTATTTTCTTATCTCACGTTCTTTAGTGTATTTTTCTATGCAACACCTTTTGGAAGCAAGAAAATGCCATTATTCTCATTTTGCAGAGGAGAAAACTGATTCATCAGGTCTCTGGTTCCTCCAGTAAGTCAGTTAAATAAGTGCAGGTTGGACCCTATATGGCTCATCACATGCAGCTAAGACAGGTCCATTCTTTCAGACTGCAGAGAGGACGGCAGTAGGTTAATGATCCCACAGTAATGAGAGTGAACTTGTAATGTGCCAATCTAAATATGATCCCTGAAAAGAAAGTATGGAATATTAACAGAACTGCTGGCAGGGAAATCTGGCTGGTGCACTGCGTTGATGAAATGTATTTTTTCATCACTTGTCAGTTCTATAAAATCAATGCAGCTGAATAACAAACAAACAAAAATCTGGATGCATTGCACTGATTTACAAAGATAATTAACAGAGGATCAAACAACTGGATTGTAGATGGCACAGAATTATCTTGCATTCTGCCATAAGATTCAGACTATTCTGGCAGCTAAAACTAAATGTTATTAAATAATATTGTCATTAAGTGTAAGGAGTTAGCACAGACACATAGACAATGAATATCCAAGGGAGTCTCATAGCTCCATTCTAGAAATGTACTGCAGAAATAAGAACGAGGTTAACTAAGACAGACAAACCAAGACAATTCTAATCCCTGCAGGGGTTCATGATGCTTCAGTGAGTTTTGTACCTTGCCTGCAGAGTGTAGTAGAACCCCTGGGGTGTAAGTAAATACCATGAAGTGAATGCAGAGTTCCTAAGCTTAACAAAGTCAGCCCATTAAAGAAGTGTTAACTGTGCTTCTGTAACACATTAGATGTTGTAACAAGCTAAAGATTAAGAAAATGATCCATGAAATTTCTTTCATATAAATTCAATATCAGTTTCATGACAATTTACACACTAGTATTTAATAAATATGTATGAAAAATGTCAGATATTACTTTACAGGCCTAGTTTATCTATCCCATTGAGCTAAAATTGTAAGTCTGGCAAGATCTACCGCTTTAAAAAATGGTTCATTTGGGCATTTAAACGTGCACACATTAACCTCTGACACTGAGAAAAAACATGATTAACTATGACAAATCAAGACATATCCTAAAGGCCTTTAAATGAAAGATGGGATAACAAGGCTTTGTTAGTAAAGCATAATCTTTCTGAAGCTCAATAAATGCAAAGACATGTGTATATGTATAAGAATATGGAATGTTATACATATATGTATAAGAATCACCATCTATGTCTATGTAGTCAGTTCCTTGGAACTTGGAACAGGTGCACCAGCTTTACTTTCAGTGTATGAGGTAGACATAGTGCTATCTCATAATTAGTCTGACAGGATCAGTGCTGGCAGGCAGTAGCAGAGCTTGTGTGGCTGGCTGAGCCTTACAGATTTTGCTCAGACAAATTTTCCAGCTTCTTCTGATGGAGCCATGCCTGAAGGAGGATTAGTACATAGAAATCTTTGAGAAATGTAGAATTGTTCACTGAGAAAAACCTGTCTGAAGATGAAGGTGACTGATGAGAAGTGCTGCTTTCTGTTGAACTGCCCTTTGAGGGGTGGGAAGGGAGCACTTCGGAGCCCAGCAGGACCAACAGGTGCCACTGACCTGCAGGAGGTCCTGAACCTGCCAAGGCAGTGCGTTGACAGTGGCATGCAATTGCTTGTGCTCTGTGATCCTCTCCAGCAACATTCAGTCCAAGTGAAAGGAAAAAGGTTGGGCTACATTACAGGAGCTTGGAGGGACCATAAATGCTTCATTTGTGCTGCTGTTCTAGGGCAGTGATGAGAAGGGAAAGACTCCTGACACTCTACATGCATATGCACCAGTTGCTAGGGTCAAATCCTTACAATAATTCTGCTCTCACTGGAGTGTAAATAAAAAATATCACACTCTCCCTGCCCTGCTTCCTCTTCTGAATAATGCATCTTGTCCCTTATGAATGCATATGGCAAAAATATAATTCATTTCAAAAAAAGTAAAATATATATCCCAGCTTGCTTAGCTGAGACATAAGACACCTGAAAAGCACCTTGCAGAGCAGGATCACCGTACGTGCTTTTGCCAAAGTGGGCGAGCAATCTAGGGGTGGGTGTGAAATGCACAGAGAAATGCAAGAAATTCAGCTCTCTACATTTACCATGAGAAAGGAGAATTCAAGGCAAAATCCCAAAGTGTAAAAAAGTATCTAAGTGTCATGAAAATCCTCTCTCTCCCTTTCTGTGGAAGGGACAAAATGTCATCCTGACTGATCTATCTTGAGATCAGGAAGCTGAGACACCCCAATGAAATTCCTCTGTCTAACATCCAAGCCAGTTCCTAAGGCAAGGCACTGAGCAGACAACTGGCTCCCAGCAGTACCATCCTTATTCTTTAGATAGCCAAAATGTCCTTTGGTTGCACTGACAATTCTGCCTACATACATACATAAAGTGAATCCTGAAAGCAATAAATAGCTGGGTGCTCTAGGCACTGTGAATCACTTTGGCATTCATTTTCATGCACCATCCAGTGAATTGGCCAAAAGGTGACTGTTTTTGGCTGAAATGCTAATAGCCATCTTAAAGTGTTTACTTGTTTCCATAGTGATTTGCCACAAGGGAAGAAACCGACTGACAAGAAGAAATATGCAAATTGTTTACTTTTTCAGTCCATTGATGCCATTTTGCATATTTTTTCATTCCAGCCATTAAAAATCTCCTGTTGCCTCTGTGCAGTCATTGGGCTGTGTAGAAAGGTAAACACTGAAGTCTTTATTCTTCTGGTAGCTGACAGCTTCCCTCCTTGGGGAATTAAAAAAATTGTGGGTTTTTTTTTTCTTGTCAAAAACCAGTAGAGGTTGCATTAGTCACAGTGAATATGGAAATCTACCAGCAAAAGAAAGTAAGTAGTACCCCTGTAGAAACCTAATAAAAATGTTCATTAGGCTTTTGAATATGACCCTTAACTACCAGTCAAAGCATAATGAAATTGGCAAAAAACGAAAAGCAAAGTCTCACTTTCCTTTGCAGCTTTACAATGACCCACAAACCTTGTTAACAGGCCTCAGTAGTGGCAAATATACACTCTGCCAAAGTTCTTTGGCAACATGTTCCAAAAATCTGAAAGAGAACAGGTTTACATCGAAGGAACAAGCTTACTGGTAAGGTTAGCTGCTGTCAACATCTCTCACACTACAAACAGAAAAATCCCTTTTGACTTGTTTTCTTAATGAGTTATCCTGTTGAATTTATTTCACCCACAGTCCATGGGAGCAGATCCTGCAGTTCTTTATTCAGATAAAATACAGATGAAATGAGTTAAAGGGGATGCTGCCTAAGAAAGGAGGACAGCATTGGACTTTGTGGAGCAACTGTTGTGTGTTAGCTGTAAGGAAATATTTTTTTTAAAGAACAGTGCCCTATAGCATTTACTATTTTATTGTACACATTAGTGTTCATAAACTATAATTAATGGTAGATTTTACCCTGAATTAAAGCAAACAAAATAATTCAGGAACTCAATTCTCTACCCCTACTGTTCATAGAATCATAGGATCATTTAGATTGGAAAAGACCTTTAAGATCATCAGGTTCAATTGTAAACCCAGCACTGCCAAGTCCACCACTAAGCCACATCCCTAAGTGCCACATCTACATGTCTTTTTAAATCCCTTCAGGGCTGGTAACTCAATTATTTCCCTCGGCAGCTTGTTCCAATGCTTGATAAACCTTTCAAATAGACACCCACATTACTACAACCTTCTTTCAGGTAGTTGCAGACAGCAATGTCTGTGAGAAGGCAGGATCAGGATTTCACCTTAGATTTCCTTTTAGAAAATACAGTCCAACTGTGCAGACTATGGGTTTGTACAGGAGCTGTTTATGTTATGAAAGAGTTCT
The DNA here is from genome assembly GCA_033124195.1 of Coracias cyanogaster. Classification (NCBI taxonomy): domain Eukaryota; kingdom Metazoa; phylum Chordata; class Aves; order Coraciiformes; family Coraciidae; genus Coracias; species Coracias cyanogaster. Next base: position 14,900 of record JAVSBS010027882.1, on the reverse strand, counting down.
GGTTAACTGTTCCACTTAGATCTTAAAATCTGTTAGCTTTTGAAAAATTTACTGTCAAGTTGTGAACAAAAACGTCCTATGCTATTTCTTCACACAAAAATTGAAACTAATATCATGCAAAACCATGCTCATGTGTCATTTCATATTTTCAATTTAAAAAAAGTAGCAGAAGAGAACTATACATATACGTAGCCATACCGAGGCAACAACGTGAAGGAGTGAATAGAAGTTGTATATTTAGACTGGTGAGGTTTTTTAATGAGTGCAGCGCTGAGTTTGCTTTAGGTAGTACTGAGGACTCCATCATGCCATTGAAGCCAATAGGAACACCACTGAGAGTATGGTTTTCAAGACTGAAACATCAGATTACAACAAAGCAATCTGATTTTCCCTGAAACTCTGTGTTTGTACAGACCTTTATTCATTGTGTGTCCTGCTCTGTTTGTGGACCATGAGTGCAGAATTTTAATGAGCCCCATGCAGAGCTCTTTTCAGAGTCAGCTTTGCAAAGAGGCCTGTCACACTGAGAAATTCCTTGTGTGCTACCACTTTATTGTTTGGAGCCCAGGTTTAAGTCTATCTGAATTTCACTCCATACATTTCCTTGTTCCTACCGTATAGGGCTGATAACTATCCCTGAAGAAGTTCAGCTTTGCTGTTACTCGTTCTCACCCACCCTCCCTGTTTTCCTTTCAGACCGAGGCAAGTAAAACTGCCTTAGAAATCTGCCAACTTACACAATTCAAAGAAAACACTGGAGTTTGAGCGCTATTGTCCTTGTTAATGACAGAACTCCAAAGCCGCAAAATATTTAGCTATAAAATTCAGTCTGAGATTAGCCAGAAGCCAATGGAAATGTCTTTCTTTCTGACTAAAAACTAAGAAACATGACTGTGAGTAATTGACTACTCTAGAGACAGAAGAGGGATGCTCAGTACCTAAGTGTTTTCTCTGTATTTTCCTTTAGAAAGTCGTGCATGGCTAAATATGGGACAGTATGGTGCTTTAAAAATAATTGTTGTGCACAAAGTGCCTTTATTGCCCCTGCACTTCATAGCTAGCAAAAGCTATACTCTCCACTCTAAAAGCGATAGGGACTAGGGACTAGCCACAGGCCAGGACGAGTACAGAAGGAGAAGGTTACATGGGGTAATGTATGTGTTGTGGCTTGGGTGTCTAATACAGCACACTGGAGCTCAGAGATTGGCTGTTGTCAAGGTTTAGGTTCAACGGACTAGACCTACAACAGATGCTCTCTGTTAATCCCTCTTTCCCCCCCCCAAATAGAGGGAGAGAAAGACGATAAGGGAGAGAGACTTATAGCCACTTCCCCTCCAAAATGGGAGAGGAAGGGAATGAGAGAGAGGCTTCCATATTAGAAAACGAAAACAGCTTTAATAAAGATAATAATAATAAAAAGAAATATATACAAATACATACAAAACTGGTATCGAACCCAACCTCCCCATGATGGCAATTACTTCACCATCACCACTGAAGCTGTGGAGCAGGTGCTGGGGAAGTCCCAGACTGGGTTCAGTAGCTGATGGGAACCGGGTTCAGGAGCTGGGTTCAGGAACACACAAATCAGGATCAAAGGCAGGAGAAGGTCCAAGAAGGGAAGGGTCCAAGAAGGCAGAGGACCCCAAGGGAAGTGAAGGCCAGTGGAAGGGCAGAGAGGAAGTGTTGAAACCCTTGTGATCCCTCAGCTTTATACTGAATACCACGTTTATGGGATGGAATACCTCGTTGGTCAGTTTAGGGTCACCTGCCCTGGCCGCTCCTCCCCGCAGGTGCTGCTTTTCACTTTCTGCACCCCCCAATGTGGTACATATGAGTTAGCAGTGACCTTGGTCTGAATAACAATTCTTGGTAGTAAGTAAACATCAAGCATTTTCATTGCTGGAAGCAGGCACTGTCTGCAAAAACATGCTGTTAGCTTCAGAAAGTGCAATTATTTAGCAGAGACTCAGATGAAAAGTGAAATCACTGAACAGAACTGGTTTGGTTCTAACTCAAACCAAGACAGCTGTGTCTCCCAAGCTCAGCTTTCCAGGTGGTCTTGTCAGGGTACAATATATCCACATAACATTTCCATGGTGTGAAGACCATAAACGCAGAAAATTTTAGGAGCCATGTTCTCATTACAGAGGAGGGCTTTGTGGCAACCTTAAAATATGACTACAGCACTAGGATAAAATAATCTGCTGATAAGCATTACACGCCTAATTAAAAAAGAAAAAGAAGAAAGCATACACATGATTTCACTCCAGATTCAGCTCTAACTTTGTACAAATATTCTACTATTATTCTAGCATTTTTGTTCCCCTGAACTTCCTGCTCTGGCTGGAAATGGAAGGGCCAGACAGTTCTCCTCTTCTCAAGGGATTTTCAGAGCAATTCTGAAGAATATTCACGTTTTCAAAGTTGGCACTGACATTCAACTATAAATCACAGATCATCAGTGATTCTCAACAGTGAGATGTACTGGCCAAAATCCATAAGAACTATCATCAAAGGCAAAAAACTCTTTGTAATCAATAGAAAGAAAATTTGGATCAGGGTGCCTCCTTAAGATTTGTATGACAAATTCCACAAACTGTCATTATTGTCTTTGAACAGGAACATTTGTTAATAGGAATGGCTTATTTTATCACTGACACAGTGAGTCAAACTCTAAGCAGTACAGACGAGCACAAGGGGAACCTAAGAAAGCAAATTTACCAAAGCATAACTTGATTCTATTTTACTCTGATACACTTTATTTACAGGGTTTAACTGCCATTTTATCTGTACTGAATATACTTTTAGTCCCGAATATACTTTTGGCAGTATTTGTAAGATATATTCAGCTGATTTTTTGGTTCACATCTTTTGTCTAAGGAATTGGTGAAAAGTATCAAAGAAAGGTAAGTTAGATTCTTATTAGTATACAAAAGTTCTCATCCACTGGAAACACTGAAAAACACTGTGGTTTGCAAATCCCAGAAGTTTAAAATCCCATTAGGTAAGTGAAAGAAGATAATGGATTTACAAATGCTTACTCAATTATAAAGTTGCTCAGCTCATTACCAGTTAATTATTAAATATACATTGCAATCATTCTTTAGCTGAGATACTTGGGAAACAGATGGCTTCTATCAACAAAGTTAAGAATAAAGACAGACTATCTTCAGAAACATCTGGTACTGGCAACTGTCAGAAGCAGTGCCAATCTTCAAAATTCAACTACAGCCATGGAGTTTGAGTGCTTCTGTTCCTACACTTATGACTGCAAAGGACCAAAGGAAAGATGTAGCTATGAAATGTGAACTGGAATCTGATGCCAAATTCTTTCTTCAAGGTATTTGCCCACGTTGAGACCAATGCATTTCTTTTCCTCAGCACGCACTTACCACAGCTAAATACCAAAGTACAGGTAAATTTGTCACTTCATATTTTCTTTGGTGACTGAAGTTAAAAGGTGTAACTTGGAGTTTTTATTTTGTTGCTTTTTAGCAATTGCACTTCACAAAAGTTGTTTAATGTTTGTCAGGTGACAATGTTACATAAGTGAGCGTAATCACAGTAAACCTTTCAACCATCTCTCATTAAAACTTCATCAAACTTTTCTCGTCAGAAAGAAAATTATCTAACTTGTTGATATTTGAATTAGCCTCTTACTCATTTTCTAGTAAGGGAGTAAAAACACCTGTCAAAATACAATTTACATGTTTCAGTGTTCCATTATTCTTTTATTTATATTTCCAAAAGGACAATCCAGTTTCACCCTAAAATATGTCAGCCTGACCACCTATGGGTGTAGTCCTCTTTTTCCAAAGAGTATCTCCAATTTCACCACTGAATTTCCTGTTGAATCAGAGTCTCCACTTTGGAAATTTGTTTTCAAAGAAAACAGAATGGAGGTGGGGGGATGCTAATCAGGGTCCATCTGGAAATGTTCTTGCACTAAAATATCAGTCAGACAAATTATTTCCAGCATGATGCTGCGTATACTGGGGACAAGACTTCCAGGAAACTGAAGCATTAATGAGGAACTCCAAGGCAGATTTTCCCAATCCTATTATGACTTTACCCAAAATCCATGTTAAGAGTTTTCATATATTTGTGATAATTCTGTACAGGAAACCAAGATATTTCAGTAGTTCCTTTTGTATTATCTGATAAACTCAGGTGGTACAGATTTGCAAATGTCATTGAAACACTATGAATCCTTATCTGAAAAAAAATTATAAGACTTTAGGAGGAAGGTAAATTTTCACTGTTTGGTTTTATTCTTAGATTTTTCTTCTTGTTCTCTAGTAAATGCAGGTAACGGTTCCATTATTTTTTTTATCCCTGAAGATATGAGTGACTAGTCCATTAATTTTGTTTCTACGTGAAAGGAAATGTTTTTCCGTAATATAGTAATTCCAAGAAGTTAGGCTTTCTGGGGGAAAAATAAAGACAAAGAAAAGAGATTTTTACACTTAGACTAGAACAAGTAGCACTAGGAAGTGCAATCCTCTACATGCAACTTATTATCCATTAATCATGAACCAATACTGTGAAATAAAAGAACACTCCTTTTAATCAGTACTAGAATATCCTAGCATATAACGAAGAGTCAGTTTACTATTCATTCACCTTAAGCTTTCTGACAATTGGATTTAAACCACTTATTTGCAGCATTTAAATAAATAAAAACACAACAACTGCAAAACCCCAACCACAATAACCCCACAGAACCTCCATCCTTATTTTAACCATATCTGACATTCATCCTAATAGTTACAAATTAGCTGCTGTGATAATTAGGAACGTGCATTAAACTTCACAGAGTTTAAAGCTAAGCGTTAACTCCATAACTGGTCAACAGAAGAGTGTAAGATCGACTAACATTTCCCTGTAAAAGTAACTGGACATTCTGTTGCTGTTTCTCCTGTGTCCTCCGTTAACGTGTCTCACCAGTCTCTACCTTCTTGTCTCCCCCTTATCCAGAGTTAAATGCACAATTCAAGATACCTAGCAATTTCTCTGTCCTACCCAACTGTCCAGCTGTGGTGAGAGGGTGTAAGGTGTGGAACACAGCCACTGTGCCTGGCTCATGTGACTTTGTGACCACTGCTGTTGTCACTGCTAGAAACCACACAAGAGAGACACCAGTCTCTGCTGTGCCACCCACTCCAAAACCACACACCACATAGGCTATTGAAAAAAGCCTTTTTAGACTTCCAGGTTCATTTTTTTTTTCTTTGTTTCCCCTGGTGCGGTCTGTGAACGTCAAGATCAACTCTGATTAGAGGAGTTTGCAACTGCTTTTTTAAAATGTTCTCTTACTCACACAGAAACCATGCTGAGACCACACCTGGAAGCTAGCACAACATGCAGTGCTCTACAGAAAGTCCTCTCCTTGCAGTCCCAGCTCACACGAGGTGGCCCCTTGCAACACCCCGTACCATGTATGCTTCAGAGCTTTTGTTTTTACAGTCAGCTGATGTACAAAAGCCCGCACGGCTCTGCTGAGAAGTAATAGTGGAAAGGAAGTCCCACCAGATTCAATCTGAGACATTTAGATTGACTTTTTTTATCCTCAGCAGAGTGTGCCTCAGGCCCAAGCTTTGGTGGTCTGGTGGTTAACACTGCTTTCTAGAGTTTCATGATACTAGGATTTCTCTTTCTGCTTTACCACAGATTTCCTGTGTCCTTGAGAAAGTCACTTCATCTATTATTCACTCAATACCGCAGAGAAAATGATGCTGTGTCATGGGATGGGGGGGACGGGACAGTTCTGCTCCCTCTCAGAGGAGAATATGTGGAATGGCAACATTTAAATAGGCAGAAAAAAGGAACTTTTTTAACCCTTTGAAAAAGCTGGGACCTTCATGGTAATATAGTCATCTGTAAAAGGCAGAAAGGACTATTTTATCTGCTCATAGGAGAAATGAAATAATTACAGGATTAATTTGTATGTGGATATTTCATTTCATATTGGCTTTTTAATGTAAGAACTTTCTAAAATTTCTGAATATTTCCTTCACTATAGAATAAGTCTTTAATAAAAATACAACACAGTTTTAATTGTACATGAGCAATTATCTGTGGAAAATTAAAACAAATCTGCAAGTATTCTTCAGCTAATTAACTCAATGACTTTAGTTGTGAAAAGATTTTCTAAGGCACATTTGCCTCACTGTACTTCGTTCTGTCTCGTTTTGTAGCTAAAAAGCATCCTGGCTGAGGGAGACCTCAGATTGTGGGACATGCAAGTTCTGTTCTGATACCCTTTGAAAGTTGCATTCTTCAGTCTTGCCAGATTTCCTGACAAGTACGAGTTTGACATAGATGGAAAAAAAAGTCCTAAGTTTTTTTCAGTTTTATTCAGTTTTTAAAACATTAGGTCTTTGGACACACAAATAATGCAGTACAGAGTTTGAACTTTATTTCAAGAAGACAGGTTGGATTTTCAAAATTAGGGTCTGGGTGACTGCAAGTGCTGCTCCTCAGGGTCCATACTGGAGGCCCATACTGACTAATGCCTTAACTATCAACTAGTAAAAAGAAAAGATGTATCCTTAGCCAGTTTTTGGAAGGGGGGGGGGGGTTTAAAGGAAGGCAGGAAGGCAGGAAGGAACCTGAAAAAGAGATTACTTGCTGTCTTGTATAAGTCCATCAAACACTTCCAATACATCCCTTTCACAGAAGGATATTTCCTTCAGAAATCTCTGCTTCTGGATTAGATATTCATTCTCATATTCTTGAACTATAAATGATATACAATTAAATAAACTTTTCAATTTGTTATCAAAGTGAGTTGATTAACAGAATTGTTAAGTGATGTGAACCTGTTTGTTACAGTTTCCCTTCTCTGCAATTGCTTCAGTTTCTTCTGTTGGGTGAATAGTATGATTACGCTACTCATTTTTGGGGTAGTTGTAGTGCTATGTTGTCTTCTAGCAAATGCAGTATATCATTGCACAGCTATGAAATTGAAACATCTGGCCTGGTTTTAATTGATTTTAATTGGTTTTAATAGTCAATTAAAATACTTTTTTTAATGCAATAATTTGTTTTGCTAACGCAATATAAATTGTAACAATTCCCTGTAAGTATTGTGACAGGATTTGAACCAAATGCATGCAGCCTCATGAAATATGAAAACTTTTCCTGTTCCAATTTTAAGTTTTATATATGGCTGTTGCATACATAAGCAAACCTCAAATTTAGTATTTCATGTATATTAAAGTACATTGCCTAATATAGCAATCTTATTGTTTGGAACTCAAACCATGAACATACTGCTTGCCAATGGCTTGGTCAAACATGTCACAAATATAACCAGTAGGAATTCTTACAATAATCTGTATTTTAAATAGTTGATTTCTCATTCACACACATACTGCATTCTTGTATTTTCAGTTCCAATGTGAAGCATGGGAACTTTTCAAATCTGAAAAAAGATTACACAGGACACAAAACCTCAAGTGACCATCTAATAATAAAACTAATATTTTTTCTTTTTATAATTTACTAAGCATATGAATGTGCTCAAAATTTACAGGCTCAAAGGAGTGGTGGTGGAGAAAAACAAAGAGGTATGGAAGGTTGAACAGGTTTAAGCTAAACGCAGGTTTAAGCTGAAGTTAAACTTAGAAGGGAAGCACTTGTTCTACTTTCCTTTTCCTGACCACATTTTTCAGCAACTGAGAAAAAAATGTATTCTCACTGTAGAAAATGAGATTGAAAATGAAATTTTCAGCAGGAATAGAATTTTATTTCTCACACTAGTGAGAAATTTTTAGGGAAAAAAAAGTCAGGCACAGATGACAGATAAATGCTGGAGCATCCTGGCAGATACTCCAGAAGCATGTGACCAAAGCCATTCCGTTTATATATGCCTACTTCCAACCCCAGAGTTCCTCAAGGTTTAGGGATAGACAAACTTCTAGTTTTGGACCTAATGCAACTTAACTAGGTATCCTGGATGCATAAGATATAATTCCAGCTTGTCAAACACACACCTTGGCAAAGTTAAGTTTTTGAGGATATGATCTGCAGGCCACATTTCAAGATTACAGATCTAAGATCCTCTACATGATCAGCAGCAAATTTACCTTGGATTCCTGTAGAGGCCCATGCAAAGTCTGCCTGTTTAAGGCTTGGGTATCTGGAAAAGTTTAGTATCTCTGTTCCAAAAACCTATTCTCTTTAACATGCCTGAATTAATTGTATCAGCAGTGGATAAAAACAAAACATTAATGTCTTTTCAAAGTCTTGGCTAGCATTCCAACACAAGAAGAACATGGACCTGTTGGAGTGGGTCCAGAGAAGGGCTGTGAAGATGATCAGGGGGCTGGAGCACCTCTCCTACTAGGACAGACTGAGAGTTAGGGTTGTTCAGCCGGGAGGAGAGAAGGCTCCAGGGAGACCTTATTGCGGCCCTCCAGTATCTGAAGGGGGCCTGCAAGAAAGCTGGGTAGGGACTTTTTACAAGGACTGGGTTCAGATTGGAAAAGGGTAGATTTAGATTAGAAATTAGGAAGAAGTTTTTCACTATGAGGGTAGTGAGACACTTGCACAGGTTGCCCAGAGACGCTGTGGATGCTCCACCCCTGGAGGTGTTCAAGGCCAGGTTGGATGGGGCCTTGAGCAACCTGATCTAGTGGGAGGTGTCAAATCTCAATAAACAAGTATCTGTCAGTTAACTACAACAGATTTTATCTATCTTGAAATAAAATCATAGATGAAAGTCAGTCTTTCCAACAAAACTAGCAAACTAAAAGTACCAGATGCATTGGATCCTTTCATGTTATAACGTTTAAAATTTGTTCTATTGGCAGAAAGAAATTAGTATCAAAGCACTTCCACAGCAAGTTTGTTGTCAAAGCCTGACCACTGCTCATCTTCAGGCTCAGCTTTTGGTTCTTTGAAACAAATTCTATACATGATAGAAACTGGAAAATCATATATTTCAAAAATTTAAATACTCTGTAATACTTAAATGGCTGTAGTTTCATGACAACTACAGTAAGTACACAAAGCTCTTCTTTATGACTATGCTTAGGACATGGTAAAGTGCTAAATGTGCAAGCAATTATGAACTTGGCACAGTAGCGGTATTTATTTTAAGCTCCACTTGTGCTGTTTTGGTGGAGGATGTTTACTTAACCAGACTCTATTAAACATGCTGAAGACTTTGTACTCTAAAACATTTTTAATTGATGAAACACAGAAGCAATCAATCATCACAAATGGTAAAGAAAGGCAGACAGGCCCAGGCAAGCAGAATAAGATCTGTAGGTGTCTTTTTTATCTTTTAAGGGAAAGAGAAAAGAAAAGGAAAAAAGGCCTATTTGTGCTGCTGAATTAAGTGTTTGTGAAAAGAGAAAACTTGATAGTGGTGGAGAGTGAAGTCTTCTATATATTCACAAGTAGGGCATAGTGGTGGGAACTCTTGCATGGTCTCTTGCCTTTCCTATTCAACCTCTGACCTAAAGGACCTGATGAGCTTATCGTCTCTCATGACAGGAAAAATCCATGCTGAGGATACAACCTGTCGGTCTGACTTACCCAAACAATGCTGAATGGTGACGCTTTTCATGCACCATTTGTAAACATATGAAAGCCATTGCACTGCTTCACATTCCTGCTCCAGGAAGCAAATTCAATATAACCCTGAGCACCAGTAGATGCATTTCTCCAACCACCTTACTGTCAAAGTGCATCTGTTCTGAGCTTCCAGATGTTAATTTCTAAATGATGTGCTCCAAAAGGTGTTTAAGTTTAAATTTAGAAACAATAAATTAGTAGAATACAATGTTGAAGCTGTGTCAGAGCATGGTCTTTTTTGAAAAGGGGATTATTGGAAGCTATTTCTCAATAAAAAGCTTAAACTTAAAATGATCAGACTAAACTTCTGATGTCAGTGGGAACTTTGCCTGAAGGAGAATGGCAGGACTATATCTATAGTAGAAAAAGATCAAATACTGAAATCATACAGGGAGGTATTCCAACGTGGGATACTCACTCGTGAATCTCATAAATGTGGATTTGAAAGGAAAGGAAATATATTTGTATTAAGTGTATTTATATGTATATATTTCCTTTCAACTTTACATGAATATATTTTTATTGACTACAAGTCCTTCAACTTTTTTTTCTGTAGACCACAGAGTGAAACATAGAAGGCATACATATATATATAAACACATGTATGAATGCATACATATATTTATATATCCAAACTAGCTTCCACATGAACAAATATTTGGACTGTAACATCAAGAAATATTAGTGATTTTTCTTCAATTTCAAAACAGATAATACAGTAAAGACAGTCTGCTTAAAATGTATGCAGATCTTACTATTTCACTGTGAGATTTTGCCTTCTAGTTATATTATTCTGTTTCTTTTATTTATGCTTATATATTCTAGGTATATGCTTTAAGAGTATTTATGCAAATTGAAATGTTCTTTTACTACCTTCCCAGAAAATCAGAATGCCTTCTGCTGTTTAACACCCCTAAACTCTTGTAAAACTTACTGAAATTTGTATAGGTAAAATGATGTAAATTACTGTCTTTTGTTCTAACAAGTGTGATTGCAAGCCTTGACAAAGTATATTTGTTATTGAACCTTACTTTGTTTTTTTTCTTATTATAGGGATTGCTGAAATCTTATTTTTGGTATCTAGATCTGTTAAAGTGAAGAATAATAATGTATTTTTTCCTCAGAGTTAAAATACTTCAGAATTTGCAGTTTTCTCACACACAATATTTTACGTAAATGCTGGACTATGGGGTTTTTCTTCCCCTAGAAAAAAGAACTCTCCCTGTGGGTGACTAATTGAGATTATAATATGAACAGTATTGCTTGCTTGTGTGTGGGTCAGGAATACTACGTGAGAAACTTTTCAGTGTTGTACTCTTTTATTATGGAAAATTCCTGTCATGGAATAATTTGAGATGATTAATATAATGTGCAGTTTTAATTCAAATTATTTGCAGTTCTGATTCATACTTCTTTTTAAAAATGAAATCCACAATTTAATACGACATCTTATTTAAGTTTGCAAATCAGTGTGACCTACAGGTATATTTTCATGGGCAATAGATTTTGGCATACAGGCCAAAATTAAGGATGTAATATGATATTTAGGATGAGGAGATAACTGATTAACACATCAGTTACATATTAACACATAAACAGTTTGTTCACTTTAGCTGATAGTGTTCAACCACTATTCTAAGTAGATAAGGTATATAGATGCAGTATGAACTATTACATCCGTGTTTCATTACATTTAAATGAATATGAATTTTAGGTAGCAGTGACATAGTTAATGTTTGATACTGTTAACAAAATTTTTTTTGAGAATAATTAATATTATATCTATATTATCCAAAGGCTAGCCTATATAAAAGCTTGTGGCATACTTTAGCTGAGAAGAATAATCAGCCAAATACATAACTTTGATTATTTTGTAATTGAAGTATAAGTATTACTCTGACAAACTTCAGTGTTTATGTTATTTTATAACTATAAATGCCCACTTTGTCCTAAACCAACAACTTCTTTTTTTTTAACCACACAAAGTAGAAGTATGATCTGACCCAATTCAATTGATGCGTACAAGAATATAACATGAAATGGTTTTTTACATCATATTTCCTTTATATTTTTCAGACTTAGAGACATTAAAAATTTAATTTCATAATTTTTTTCTGGGAATAAGTCACAGAAGACCCTGTGACACTGTTAGTCATAAAACAAGAGACATTGACCTTTAAATCTCTGTCCTCAAGACAGAACTACCCTCTTCCATTTTTTTTATCTAAGCAAAAGTTGAACAACCATCTTCAAAACTCACAATCTTTTACAAATCTCAACATCACAAAGTGGAAGGAGATTCACAGGTAAATTAACCTAGTGTCTGCATTTACAAGTGATAGCGTAATAGTGTGAAACTGCATTATAATACTATTTACATTTAATTCTTATTTTGACAGAAACAAACAAACAAAGTCAATCAATCCCTTCAGAGACACCATAACGGTTTCCTGACTTTCAATTAATTTACCCTGCCGAAAACAGCCAACTATTCCAACCATTCTGTTTCTTGGGCTAAGCCACCATCTGTGGTTCGTGCTTATCGCTTTTCTTGTACCACAGCAGCAGCAATATGAGGAGCATGAAGACACACATTAACTATGTCTCTCTCATGAAGCCCTTGAACACAGATCCTCCCCTACCAGTGGGTAGTACCCTTAGCTTTGCTGCCCTTCCTCTAAATGCACCTGTCTGTCCTGGTGTCCAACGTACCCCCCCAGTGGGAACATCAGCAGGACATTGGGACTGTGGAGCACACCTATCTCACCACCTAGACACAGCCCAGGACTGAGTGTGGGGCTGATGAGGGGGTGTGTCCGTAGAAGCCAATGCTGAGAATGAATCTTCTCCTTAGACAAATATACCAGGAGCACATGAAGCACACACTTTTCACTGTAAAGCAATTAGAATTTTTTTAAAAAGTAATCTAAAATAGAACTTAATATTCATAATTCTGCATAAACTCTGTCATATATGTACATTAGTTTATGAATGACAAAAAAGGAAAGAGTAACTTCAAGAGAGAACTATAATGGAAAACACTGAGACTCCTTAATTGCCAGGTCACGACTAGTGTCCTGTAAACTAACATGAGCCAATCTGTGTGATCTGCAGTGTTATATTCTTCCATTGTATCATTTTAAATGTGTTTCCTGTGTTCAAATCATGAAAGAGTATTATAAAGTAAATTTTAAAAGACAAGAGTTTTTGTATAAGGACATACTGTTTATGTTTAAAAATCAGCCACTTTAGAAAAGGGATAGACATTTACTAGCTTTTTAGAAAGATTCAGCTAGGGTTTAGTTCTTTGTGACAAGAGTATTTCTCACTGTAATATATGAGAAAAGGCAATACAGTTTCTCTATATCATTCTGAAAAAACAGGCAAGTCTATTATTGCTGTTTATTTATATACCACCCTACAACTAGCTTTCCCCAAACCTCTGAGTTTATTTTCCTTTGCAATCATATCTGTTCATGGTTACTCGTGTCCTTATCTGACTTAGTTTTTTTATGTATCATCTATATTATATATCTCAATTCCAATTCACATCAGCATAAAATATAAAAATAAAACCTTATGGAGAATTATAGTTTTCTAACACGTTCAGAACAAAAATCAGATTTAACTGTCAGACTTTGGTGACTTACTGAACAAAATTTATAAAGGAATCTCAAATTAATGTTCTTTTTAAAATGTTCCTTAAGATAATACAGAAAACAGCTGCAGAGAAACATTTTCTAGCTGTTTATTTCAAATGACAGAATGCGTAACAGAAACTTTGTCAATAACACAAACTCCTAGTCAGGTACTCTGAAATCCTAAACATTTCTAAAATCCTATTAATGATAATCAAAAAGTTTGACATCTATAAATGTAGACCTTCGGCACAAAGTAAACTATCAGGAATATTGGTGGTAGCTACTTTGCTTGTGTAACTTTAGTGTTTTGCAACATTCTATAAAGCAGGCAGAAGTGAGATCTGAACTGCATAATGATCTTATAAGGAAGAATAAATGAATAGTTTTACAAAAATTTTTACATTAGTAATTATTTTAAGTTTTTACTTGATGCCATGATTTCCTTTTTTGTTTTCCACTCAGTATTTGCCTTTTCTTCTATAACTGCTTGATTAGCTATGTAAACGTGAAGCATATTATTAATTTAGATTCATATCTGATAGAACATTTAGCCACCTGCATCTGAAACACTGAAGGTATAAGGACATAACCTTGAGAATAGTATTTGACCTCAGAGTCGGTTTTCCTTCGCTTGAGGCGAGGTGCTTTTTGTTTAAGAGGAAATAGTACAGTGCAGAAATATGTTTCACTCCTTTGTGTTTGGATAGTTTGAACCATGAGTTGAAAGGATGTGCCTTTATATACTTGGCATCAGGATCCCAAATATATTCTTTTCCCAAAAGACATCCAGAAATATTCTTAAAAAGCTGTGATTAGGCTTTATATATTATATTATATTCCAAAGCTGCGTTGACACCTTTCTGATCTTTATTAATTGATCCAGTGAATACAACCCTCTAACATAAAGTGTGAGACCTCAAGAACCTCCTCAGCAGGAGAGCATTTGGTCCTCCATCTTCTATCTTACACCTTACCAGCACAGAGGTCAGACTGAGTAAGGTTCTTAAACATGTCTTTTAAAATCATTAGAAAGATTACAAAGTTAGTACATGTTTTTTATTAGTAAATCGTGAAGGATGTTATCTCTGTTTGTGAATATTTTTTGTTAATTAGAAGAATGTACTTCCCTATTAAAGAAAAACCCATTTATAACAATAAGAACCTATTTAAAAGGAGGAGGACCTTGGTCCTTCCATTCACTCTAGTATGCAGTCCTGTATCAACTACAGACACCACCTTTGCTTTCCCTCATACTTGATCATGGGCTGGAAAACAGAAAATTTAGAGCCTGTTAAAAAAGCGACAAAGACTGTTTCACAAGCTTCCTGACTCCTCAGGCAAAATGTATTAGAAGTTTTAAGGACAAAACACTTTTTCCATAGGATTTCTAGCCTAGATTTTGCATAGTAGAGAAGATGATACAGTTCTTACTCAGAAAACATTCAAATATTAAGCATCTGAATGTTTGGAGGCTAATCCAAATTCAACTTGAACATTGACTGTGTTACTAAAAATGACTTTCACCCACATAAAGTTCTGGTAATCCAAAGTGCTAAGGAAGGGTGACATTCTGCGTCTGTAGCCAGAGACTGAAGATGGATTTGATTCATTTAGGAAAACAAATGAACACACCCCCCACACCCCACCCCACCACCCCCCCCACCCCCCCCT
>JAVSBS010027881.1:93473-104057 GCA_033124195.1 Coracias cyanogaster | reverse complement strand
GGTCTCCCTGGAGCCTTCTCTTCTCCAGGCTGAACAGCCCCAACTCTCTCAGCCTGTCTTCATATGAGAGATGCTCTGTTCCCCTGATCATTTTGGTGGCTCTCCTCTGGACACACTCCAATATGTCCACATCCTTCTTATGTTGTGGGCTGCAGAAGTGGACACAATACTCCATGTGAGGTCTCATCATGGCAGAGTAAAAGGGCAGAATCACCTCTCTCTATCTGCTGGCCACACTTCTTTTGATACAGCCCAGGATGCAATTGGCCTTCTGGCCTGCAGTTGTGCACTGGTGGCTCATGTCCAGTTTTTCATCCACCAGCACCACCAAGTCCCTTTCCACAGGGCTGCTCTCCAGTATACCCTCTCCCAGCGTATACTGATAATGCTGGTTGCCCCAGACCAGGTGCAGGACCCTGCACTTGGCTTTGCTGAACCTCATAAAGTTAATCTAGGCCCAACTCTCCAGCCTATCCAGATCCCTTTGGCTGGCATCCTGTCCCTCTGGCATACCAGCTGCACCACCCAGCTTGGTATCATCTACAAACTTGCTGAGGGTGCATTCAATGCCACTGTCAATATCATTTATGAATACATTAAATAATGCTGGTCCTAGCACAGACCCCTGAGGGACACCACTCATCACCTTTCTCCATCAGGACTTCAAGTCATTGACCATCACTCTCTGGATGTGACCATCCAGCCAGTTCTTTATCCACTGAACAGTCCACCCATTGAACCTTCAATTCTCCAACTTAGAGATAAGGATGTGGGGGACTGTGTCAAATGCCTTGCAGAAGTCCAGACAGATGACATCCTGAGCTCTTTCCTTGTCAACTGATGCAGTCACTACATTGTAAAAGGCCACTAGGTTTGTCAGGCAGGACTTGCCCCTAGTAAATCCATGCTGACTACCTATGATTATCTCCTTGTCCTTCACATGCCTTAGCATATCCTCCAGGAATGTTGAGCCCCTTCTCCTATTACCCCACTAAAAACATTTCATTGAATTCAATAAAGTTAAGATTTCACCTCTAGGAAAGAAAAAAACAATTTATTCAACCTGTCCATCATGCTTGTAATAAATAGATGTATTTTAGGTTTAAAAAAAGAAGAAAAACATTCTCCAGCTATCTTCATCTAACCATTGACCTTTGCTTTCAAATTGAAACAAAGGTAGTTTTGATGACCGTTATTTTGACTGTAGGAATCAATTGTGTATTGAGCTTGTAAATCTCTGAATGGTACAGAGAATGAAAATTTGGTACAAGTCTTGTGTAGAACATTGCATATAGGTAGTACATCACAAAAAAAAAAAAATTATGCACACATTGTTTCCTATAAATAATGTTCCTCTGAAGTTGAGAAAAGTAATCAACATTCTTAGAAACATGTTATTTTTACAAAAGAGCAGTACACACTAGCAAAATTGATACTTGTGGGCAGTGTTACACTCCTTGATATGTGCTTTGGTTCTACATAGAACTTGGTGTTTTGTCCTCAAGAGACTGTATGTTCTGCGAGAGGAGGAGAGAATATAAATACACTTCAACCACTGCTTCCTTTGGGCTTTGCACTCATTTAAATGACATTAGTTTCCAGTTACTTTTCTAACTACTTCAAACAGAACAATTCCTTGACGCTGTCCTCTAAGGTTAAACAATTGCAACCTAGGAATACCTTAACAACAGAATTGATCAGAAAAAACTCCAAGGAAAATCAACAGATTTATCACAAAGGGCCAAATATTTGAAAATGAAATCTTTACCGGAAACATACTGTTAGAAATGATTACAAGTAAAACACTGCACAGTGTGACAGAGCTCATCTGTTTTCCATTTTAAAAATGTATACTTTCATACTAAGTAGAAATTGAAATCCAGATTATTTGTTCAACTTCATGGCAATCTATGATTTGCATCAGAACTTAAGTTTAATTCTACTAGGAATTTTCACTTTTATTATGTTGTTTTGTGCTAGCATTAAAAAAAAAAAAAAACTACACCAAAAGCCAAAAAAACCCCAAAATAAGGATAAAATAGCTGCTGACCAGTCGTTATAAATAAACATCACACTTTATCCAAAGAGGTGAAGACAAGAGGATGCATCATGCTTGTCACTATAGAAGACTAATTAGAAAATGGAAAAATGTTATTGTGCTATGGTCACCTCAATTCACATTATTTCTTTTTAACTCTCAATAGCACACAGATACTAGCAAGTCAGAATTTAATTTAACAGTTTATCCTGTTCAATATATATTGAATAGGATAAGAACCCTTCTGGTCTGCCAGGCTTGAAAAATGTATGGACATGGTAGAACGGATTAAAGTAGCCAAGATGAAGAGAACTGTGAGACTGGGAAAGAAGCAGATAAATATTTGTGTTTGTGTGTGATGTATGGCACCCTGGGCATAGATGGAGTAAGGAAATTCTCCATTTATATACTTGTATTTTAATGTTGAAGTGTTCAAATTTTTCATGGTGAGTTTATATCATTAACTTCCACTAAAAGGCAATTCAGAGAATGAGTTGTAACTCCCTCGGTAGTGAAACATAAGGGAAATAGGGAAAATATGTAATACAAAGAATATTAAATACAAAAGTTGAATTAACTGTAGAAAAGGTGATTGTACCTAGACAATAGTTGCACTGTCTAGGTTTTTGCATATCTTTAGAATAACGGTGTTGCATTTGCATGGAATGGGAAATAAAACAGTTTCACTATTTACAGATATCTCCCAATTTTTCATATTTGTGTCAATATTTGCAACCTATAACGTCTTAGAACTACAAACACTTCAACTCTGAGATTTGATATGCATGCAGAAAATCAAATGTTTGATATCTTGACCACATGTCTCTTAAACAGTCATGACTGTGGATGGAATTTTAAAATATAATTTACACTAAGAATGTTCTTTGATGCTGTTAACTTACTAATTATTTACCTAATCCTAGTTATAATGTGTGGAAATTGCAAGAAATTGACAGTTCTGTTAACTTCTATGCAAACAAGAAGAGCTGATATATCTCCTCTTTTGGAAAAGATCCCGAATGGAAAAATGAATTTAGCCACCATCTTGCCATATAATTTGAGGACATTTCATGGAAGTACTGGTTTGATGTGTATGACCTTTGTATATATATTTTCTTCTATTTGTCATCTGTATGGAGATTATGGTGATTATGACTACATCTATGCCCACACAGTGATAAGAAGTATTAGGTTATGTGATTAAAGATTTGTATCCATATACTAGAAAGCGCCTACTGGTATGATATTAAGCAGGGGCACTCAAATATCCCAGTCAGAGACATGAGTCTTCCCGCTGAACTGTCAGAGCTGTCCCAGGGGACTCTCAGCTGCAGGGGTAAAGGGACAGCCTGACCAGGATTCAGTAGAGGACACTTCCTGGGGTACCTCACAAAGTAAGGGGAAACACTGTCCAGGAGTTTGTAGCTCATAATGGGAAAAGCATTCTGGGACTGGAGATAGGGATGGATTGAGGCACTTTGGGGAGGAAAAAGTATGTGGTAATAGAGGGATAAAGTGATAGAAGGGACAGATTGCATTTAAATAGGGGCTGGTCAATACATTTATGCTTGATCAGCACAGTCTGTCCCTTCTTTTCACTAAACTTCATTTTCATTGTTCTTTCTTAGTGAGGTACTGTCTATTCTGCATATATGTGTTATGCATAGAGGTGTAGCAACTAGACCACTAGATGGGACCATGGGTCACAGGGTTCCTTGTGTCTGGGAAGCAGCAACTGGAGAGAAACCTGAATGCATGTACACTGTGTGGGTATATATGTCAATGCATGTAATCATTAGCAGGCATCAAGGTGGCCTAGCTGGCAAGTAAAATAAGAGATCTGGGAGCCAGGTATCCAAGTCACCATAAATTGGTGGCTACTGGAGAGACTAGCAGGTCCAAGCCAGCTATTGAGGAGACTGTAAGGTCTAGCAGTCAAGTGGAAGACTCATTTGCTTGTATTTGTCTGTGCATTAGGCAACTGGAGACCAGACAATACAGAGGTCAGCTACTGGATAGACCAAGTTCCTAGGGCCAGGTGCAGGAGAGTTTCCTATTATACGTATATAGACAAATTTTCCATTAATGAGCATTCATCCTGAGCAGCCAGAAAGAGGAAAAGATCAGGCCATTACTGTAGTTTGTGTTTGTCTAAATGCTATGTGTTCCATCTCTGTTGGTCTGTGTGACCAGCCATGTGCATATGCATATATGTATTGTGTGTATGCATGTGTACCTGCTAGGGATGCACACTTAGCCTCATTATTCATTGTTAACAGCACTTTGGGAACCTGGGGCTGCTGCAGCCCTGTGTTTATTGGACTACTGCATTAGGCAACTCCTACCAGTAGGCATGACAGGTAAAAAATAAATTAACTATGTGCACCACTTAAATGTTAAATAAATGCATATAAAAGAATAATAGATTATAACTCCCATTTATCTTCCAAGATTTTTTACAATCTCTTCCTATGGCTCTGCATCACTGAGAGACACATATTGTCCTTCCTCATATCTAGCTGTGGCTTTCTGCAGGATAATTTGTGTTATTACAGAATTAAGTTACTCATTAACACTGTACAAGGTTTTCCAGATGTCCAAGTATCAATATTATTTGTATATAGTCTGTCATCACTGCAAACCAAATGTTAGTAATCAGCTGTAAAGAAGACAGAGATGAAGAGACTGTGACCAGATTCTCTGGAAATATTTGTTTTTCTTTGTGAGAACTTAAGTCCATCCTGTCTATCACAGATGTAAATAGCAGTTAGAGCTGGCTAAATTTGTAGTTTCCTGAAGGAAATGTATGATTAATTCATATTTCTAGCACAGATGGAAGACGTACATTTATTAGATGGAACTAAAATTCTTGCCTGTTACAGCAGGATTCTGTGTTTGGCATACAGGAATGATTTTTCCATTTCAGCTATTTCTATTCATATATTATAGAAGGTAAAAATAATTTGTTTGAGCATAAGATGCAAGAATAACTTGCAGAGAACAAGGAAGATAAACCAAATACCATCTTGCCCCACAATGTGAAATGGAAATGTTGTGTTAACAACAGAGAAACAACCAAAAGCAAATCTGAGAGTAGGCTTGGTAACAAATGTGGGTAGGAGATTGCAGGTGTGATGTTATTTCTCTTCTAGACCAAGAAAAACACAGAAAAAAATTACCCAAATGCTATGATGAGAATAAAAAATTCATCAAATGCTAGCATTAGGCACTAAAAAAGAGGAGTGGGTTATGACTTCCAAAATAGATACGGAGAAAACACGGTGCTAACAAGGTGATTCAACCCACCTGAGATCTGAGCCATCCTTCAGAGATGTCTATCAATGTGCATTAACTATACAAGCATTCTAACATGATTATGTTCCAACCTCAAAGCCTCATTTTAATGTAATATTTAGATGAGACACATCCTGAACTCTTCACTCAATCCTTCTCTAGAGGGAGCTGATGACAAAGCTCTTACTGTCTTTGCTGATGACAGAGCTATTATTGTTTTCATCGTAGGATCTTCAGATATATCCTGTTCATTTTCTGCAGTCTGCACTTGTAGTGCTGTAATTGAGATGTCATCTTTGAAATATATGAAAACTCACTGGTTCTGTGGAAAACAGCATATGCACTCTATTTTGTCATTCACTACTTTATGACTGTAGTTAACAACACTAAATGTAACGTGTTTTGGATTATTTGGTTGTTTTGCACATACTAATCACAAAGAACCCAGTAAAATTGTTATATAAACAAAACACACTTCTAAACAATAAATGATTAAGCATGACATGTCACGATAAACTGGAAACAATCATGGTTTAAGAGAAGATGAACCAATTCAAACTGACTTGATTTTTAAAATAGAACAGTGAGGAAAAAAAAGAATTATATTGTTACATCTTTTTAAATGTCAGGCCCACTGAATACATTTCCTCATATGAAACAGAACTATTTATGAAAATTGCCTGGGAACAGATTTTTAAAGTGTCACATGCCAATTAACACAGTACATGTGAACAGAAGCATAATGATTTTGAAAGGATAATATTCCCACATGCACAAAATGTCAACAAGAACATAATCGGTAGCTATAGCATATGGTATACTGAGCTTAAAAACTTGTTTATACCATCTTTAATCTCTCACTAATAAGATCTCTCTTTATTAACAAAATACAAAGGAATATAGCTGAAGTGCCATTCAGAAGCGTCACTTCCTTTTTGAGATTTAGGCATGAAAACTGATTGATGTGCTTTCTAATGTCAGGCTTGGTATTATATAATTCAATGGGCTTTGTATATAATACTATGAAGTTTAATTCACATTTTACTGAAGTGGCATAAAACTGCTCACTGGCTGAAATAGATGTTGACCAAAGCATTTATATGTGTATGTGCACGTGGGCGTATATTTCTGAACTCTTAGCTTCTGAAATCACAATAATATTTATTTTCAAAAACAAATATGAAAGGCCAAATTCATGTCTTCTGGACTGTGCTCTAGTCATAGTTTGTTCATACTGAGCATAAGTGACCAAAAGATTATTTCTCCAGGGTTCTAGGCAGGAAGTTTCAGCTAGCAAGGCAGGTTCTTGAGCCAAACTATTTTTGTCCTCCTTTATATCTGGCTGGCAAGGGGATATAAATCTGGTGGCACTGGAATACCAATGTTATACTGGATGACCTCTCTTTGACCTTCTGGATGCTTTCAGAATATTTCATGTCAAGGAGAAAGTGTGCATACTACAGGGTTAAAAAACCCAAACACACAGACAAAGAAAATAAGCAGGTATTAGGTGAACATGAGATCTGAGCCTTAAATTCAGACTTTTGATAATTCCTTCTGCATTTCTGACTCCTTTTATAAATTCTTAGCAGACATGTGTTTAAGGTCAAGTAACTTCATTAATTATAATAATTTTCTTTTTTAATATTTCTGAAGTGAAACAAGTTTTAATCAGAACTCTGGAATGTTTCTGTCTAATTTTACCAGAAATTTTTGTCAAACCCTTCTCTGCCATCTTGTTTTTCCTCTTCCAACATCCCTATTAATAGTATTAGTGAAATGTAGTCATTGTTTCTTTTTAGAGCCATACAAGTATCATTGTAAATCATTCAGTTTCTTTCCAAAGCTTCCTCTTCTCAGAAGGATCAGTCAAGTCATATTTGCACATAATCCAAGAAATATTATCTGTCAAGGTGGATCCAGACTAGGCTCAGATGCTTCTTGTAAGGATTTAAACACTCTGCTGAAACTAAAGTACCTTGCTTCTCAGATTTGATACAAAGATATGGACACTGTCTGAAGATAATGCAGATTCATTCCATCTACCTCTACTGCTTAACTATGTCACATTTTTTCTGAATTGGAAAGAGATGTTCAGAAGACAATCAGATCTTAGAGGCTCTTGAATCTTCCTCTAGAACTGTTTCTTTATCTCCATTGAATATAAGGCTTCTTTCTTAGTGTTAGCTCTTAATTTGGGGATGTTGGGGATGTGAAGGTTGGGGACAGACTTGGATGGAGTGACCAATGACACGGTGGAGTTCAGGATCCAACGTGGAAGAAGGAGGGCAAGAAGTTAAGATTGCAACCTTGGACTTCAGGAGAGCTAACTTTGACCTATTCAAAAGTTTACTTGGAGGAATGCTATGGGTTAGGACTCTAGAAGGTAGGGGAGCCCAGGACAGCTGGTTAATATTCAAGCACCACTTACCACTTTCTCCAACCTCAAGACTGGTGCATCTCTATGAGTAAGAAAGCAAGTAGAAGGGGCAAGAGACCTGCATGGATGAGCAAGGAGCTTCTTAAAAAACTCAAATGGAAGAAGGAATTTTATGCTATGTGCAAAAGGGACTGGCCACTTGGGAGGAACATAGGAACATATTCCTATGAGTATATAGGGATGAAACAAGGAAGGCCAAGGCACTCTTGGAATTAAATCTGGAAAATGATGTAAAAGAAAATAAGAAGAGCTTCTTCAAGTACATCAGTAACAAAAGGAAGACTAGGGAAAATGTGGACCTGCTTCTGAATGAGGTGGGTGCCCTTGTGACAGGAGACAGAGAAGGCAGAGTTACTGAATGCCTTCTTTGCTTCAGTCTTTACTGCTAAGACCGGCACTTAGGAATCCAAGTCCCTGGAGGTAAGAAAGTCTGAAAGAAGGATGAGTCTCCACCAGCCAAGAAGAATTATGTCAGAAGTCATTTAGGCAAACTGGACACTGCCAAATCCTTAGGCCCCAACGCGATGCACCTACAAGTACTGAGGGAGCTGGCTGATGTTATTGCTAAGCCACTCTCCATCATCTTTGAAGGGTCATGGAGAACAGGAGAGGTGCCTGAGGACTGGAGGAAGGACAACGTCATGCCAGTCTTCCAAAAGGACAAGAAGGAAGACCCAGGAAGTTACAGGCCAGTCAGTCTCTCCTCCATCCCTGGAAAGGTGATGGAACAGTTCATTCTGGAGGTAATCTCTAGGTATGTGGAGGAAATGAGGGCTATCAGGATTAATTAGCATGTATTCATCAAAGGGAAATAATTCTTGACCAATCTGATAACCTTGTATGACGGCATGACTGGCTCGGTAGATCAGGGAGAGCAGTGAATGTTGTCTACCTCGACTACAGCAAGGCTTTTGACACTGTCTCCTGTAATATCCTCACAAATAAGCTCAGGAAGTGTGGGCTAGATGAGTGGACAGGGAGGTGGATGGAGAACTGGATGAACAACAGAGCTCAGAGTGTTGTGATGAGTGGCACAGGCTTCAGCTGGAGGCCTGTAGCTAGTGGAGTTCTCCAGGGAGCAGTCCTAGGTCCAGTCTTGTTCAACATATTCATCAATGAGCTGGAGGAAGGGATGGAATGTACCCTGAGCAAGTTTGCTGATGATACAAAACCGGGAGGAGTGGCTGGCACACCAGAAGGCTGTGCTGCCATTCAATGAGGACAGGACAGGCTGGAGAGTTGGATGGAGGGGAACGTAATGCAGTTCAGCAAGGGCAAGTGTAGGGTCCTGCACCTGGGGAGGAATAACCCAATGTACCAGTACAGGTTAGGTCTTGACCTGATGGAAAGCAGACAAGGACCTTGGAATCCTGGTGGACAGTGGACAACAGGTTAACCATGAGCCAGCAGTGTGACCTTGTGGCCAAGAAGGCCAATGGTATTGTACATTGCATTAAGAAGAGGGTGACCAGTAGGTTGAGGGAGGTTCTCCTGCCCCTCAATTCTGCCCTAGTGAAGCCACTTAAGGGGTATTATGACCAGTTCTGGGCTTCCCAGTTCAAGAGAGAGAGGGAACTACTAGAGAGAGTCCAGTCAAGGCCTATGAAGAGGATTAGGGGACGGCAGCATCTCTCTTACAGGGAAAGGCTTAGAGAACTGGGTCTGTTTAGACCAGAGAAGATAAGACTGAGAGGGGATCTTATCAGTGTTCATAAATATCTAAAGAGTGGGTGTCGAGAGGATGGAACCAGTCTCTTTTCAGTGGTGCCCAGTGATAGGGCAATGGGCACAAACCAGAACACAGGAATTTCCATCTGAACAAAAGGAAACACTTCTTCAGTTTGAGGGTGACAGATTACTGAACAGGCTGCTGTGGTAAACCAGCCCATTACTTGGAAATGTCTTTTTAAGTCAGCTAAAAAGAACTACAACTCCCATGAATCATCGGGGAGTCCTCTGGAAGTCAGAAGTCGCAGAGGCGGCAAGGTATAAAAACTCAAAAGAGAACAAAACCTCCCTCTTTCCGCTGCGTCATTCAGAGAGAAAGTTCACTGCTGCCAAGCCTCCCCTCCCACCAGGCCTCGTGGTTGGGGGAGGAAGGAAGGGGGGGAAGCAGCTCAACGGGAGCCACCGCTTTAAGAATCCAAGCACCTCTCGCTCCTCTAAGAATCTGGGCGCCTCCCACTGCCGGAGAGGAAGGAGCGGGGAGAAGCTGAATGGAGATGCTGGTGCAGGAGCCAAACGCCCCCCTGTGCCACCACTGGCCACTGTTGGAACTGTGCCAGCTCCAAAAGCCAAAAGGTTCCAAGCCGGGGGAGGAGGGGGGAAGCCGCTGCAGGAGAGCTCGCACAAAGCTGCTGCCTCCCGTCATTTAAAGAAGCTACGGCAAGAAGCTTTGCCTTTCCAAACTAGCGCTGCACTGAAGAAGCCGCATGCCACCACCGAGTCGTGAGCCGCGTGCCACTGCCGAAAAAACCGCGGCAAAAAGCCATCATCATCAGAGACACTCCGATCGCACCAAAAAACTGGCAAGTCACCACCATCACTGGAAACGCCTAAGTCTGCCGGCCGAGCGTCGTCGACCTGACCATCGTCACATGCTGGAAAAGGGTAGAACTGGACATATACACACACGTATGCACCTCACCACACCAGGTTGACTAAGGGGGAGTGAGTGGGTGGGCGTGGCATCCTTTGATATAGTAGTATCTCCATAGAGTAAATAAGGTTTTATGTGAATATATTTGGTAATAAACTTGTTAAATACTCATTGATCTCCATGGTTGCCTACGAGCTTGCTGGGGTAGTATCT
>JAVSBS010027881.1:71140-89446 GCA_033124195.1 Coracias cyanogaster | reverse complement strand
CCCTCCAGAGTCTTAGCCCATGGGATTCCTGCAAGTAGATCTTTGAAGAGTACAAAGTTAGCCCTGCAGAAGTCCAGAGTTGTAATCCTACTTATTGACCTACTTCTACCTTGTAAAATACTGAACTCCACCATATCGTGATCACTGTCACCGGGGCTGTTCCCAACCTTAATGTTACCAACTAGTCCTTCTTTATTCATTAATACAAAGTCCGGCAGTGCACCTCTTCTTGTTGGTTCCTCCACCACCTGCATTAAGAAATTATCATCAATGCATTGCAAGACCCTTTTTGACTGAACATGCCTAGCTGTGTAGGCTTCCCAACTAATATCAGCGTGATTGACGTCACCTGTGAGTACCAAGGAGTGTGCTCTACACGCTACCTCCAGTTGTCTGTAGAAGGTCTCACCAACATCATCTTCTTGGTTTGGTGGTCTATAGTAGACCCCCACAACAGTTTCTCCCCCCTTTGCAGGTCCCTTAATTCTTACCCACAAGCTTTCAACCTGCTCTACCTCCCCTCCTGGATAGAACTCAATACATTTCAATTGCTCTCGCACATAAAGAGCAACATCACCACCTCACCTTGTTGGTCTGTCTTTCCTAAATAGTACATAGCCACCCATGACAACATTCCAGTCATGGGAGCCATCCCACCATGTTTCAGTGATTGCAACTATATTGTAGTCATGCAAACTAAGGCAGATCTCCAGCTCCTCCTGACTATTTCCCATACTCTGTGCATTGGTATATAAGCATTTCAGAGAGGGAGTTAAGCCACCAGTTTTCACTCTTTGAATTTGATGGTGGAGTTCAGGTTGCTGTTCCTATTTAGTGACCTCCCTTGATGATATTTTGAATGCATTTTTCATGGATACACCCTCTCAGAACTCATAAGTGATGATGTTCTTTTAGAGTCTTCTGAGGACTTTGGTGCTCTTCAGAAAGTTAGACTCTCACCACTGTGCCTAGCGGTATGCAACAGATTAGATTATACTGTACATTGAGTATTACTAAATATTCTTAACTTTGCACAAATGATGATGTAAAAATGAGTTATATATATTCCTTATACAGTCATATGCCTGCAAGCAGAGAGGTCCTAACTTTCCCAACAGGCAGACATTTTTATGCAAGATAAGGAGAAATATTGTGCGAAAGCAAAGCCTCAGAACAGCCTATTATTCAGGACACTCTCATGGAAGATATCAGTTTGAATCTTCCTAAAGAAAAACAAGTCTCAGACCAGGACTTTCATATCAGATGAATTTTTATAAACATTGACCAAATAGGAAAGGTGTTTTGAAAAAAAAGTCAAGACCTTTTTCAAAAGATCTGATGCCCCAATTTTGTAATAAGTAAATGACAGTGATAATTCCATGAAG
Source organism: Coracias cyanogaster (assembly GCA_033124195.1). Lineage (NCBI taxonomy): Eukaryota > Metazoa > Chordata > Aves > Coraciiformes > Coraciidae > Coracias > Coracias cyanogaster. The sequence continues at coordinate 88,061 of JAVSBS010027881.1, read as the reverse complement.
ATTATGAACACTTTAGTTGAAGAAGGTCCTTCCTTGAGTTCAAGAAGGAAAATGTCTTAGTCCTGGAGAATGGTAGCTGTTAAAATAATCCATGGTCATCATATGCAAGGGCTTTCTGCCAGGCCTTGTGAAGACTGTTCTGAAATTCTTGACTCTCCTTGGGTTGCTAATTTAGGGCTACTCTGGTAAAGTTGTACTTTACACCTGGAAATTCATAATGACACACTGGATTTACTTCTGACTGTCCAAATCAGGATAAACAATGCAGAAGTAATTAACATACTTTAGTTATTTTTCAAGCTTAAGGTTCTTGATGGTTATTGGCAAACGTATCCTCAGAAGTATGTATTGCAACATTAAAAAAATACTCAACTTTATGTATCAAGGACAATACAGAGTCTTGGTTCTATTTTAAGATGTTGTCTTTAAATGGATTAACTGTATGTGTTTATTGTACTGTTTTTCAAGATGATTTGTCATGAAAATGTTTCTCATAGTCTAATTTATCATTTACTATTTGATAAGGATTTTTTTTGTCATGGTGAGTCTTTGGTTGCCTGTGAGATCTTTCTGCTTAGAAAGGTAGTTTTCCTAGATAAATGGCTTATAATTCTCTAGAGGATTGTACATGTTAGCAAGGCAGTTGTTTGCACTGTAAATATTTTGCTCTTAGCTAAATTATTGGTTCAATTTTTTTTCAAAACTTAAAACACAAAAGCAAAATAGATCATGTCAAAACAAACACAAAATATTTGGGGGGAATGTTAATAGGTTTTGTTCTGTCTTAGAATCTGGTAGTTCTCTGTGTTTTAGAATACAATTGAAGTTCATATTAAAGAATAAAATATCACTGGAATGGGAGAATAACTCTTACGGCTGACATCTTCTCTCTTAGTCTCTCTTAATTACACTGGCAAGATCCAGGCCCAATTGCTCCTAAAGATTCATCTATTCTTTTACTGGAGCCTGAAATCATATATATTAAGGCTCAAAGTGTGAAAGAGATTTTGCTTACCTATGGGTGCTATGAAAACTTATGATCTGACATTCTCTTTTTTGCTAAATATGCAGTCTTGTGTCTCTGTCTAGATCTGATTCAAAATCTGAAGAATTACCCAACAAATTTGTCTGCTTCTGAAAAAATGTGTCATTTGCAGACAAAAAAAGAAAGAAGAAAAATTTACATAAATATTTAAGCTTCATTTTAGATATATGAATGGACTATAAAAGAATAAGTATAAATGTCAATACATTTCAAATTTAAATGAGGTTTTGAGAAGATGGTCTTTCATTTCTTCTGAGAAGTGCAAGTAATTTCAGTGTATTTTGATCAATAAGTTCTGAACATGTCTTTACTGGCAAACAGAATTATCTAACTGCACTGTATATCTGAGTACTTTTAGTGAATGTTTGAACACAAGTGTTCCCTTTTTGCCAGTAAATTTCTGTAAGGATTAAGGTAAGAAGTAAAATTCCCCTTTCTAGTACATTTCATTTGCTAATGTCCCTTTGTAGTATGGGGACCAGTAATACTCAGCCATTTCCTTGTTAGCCTCTCTCCTGTTTTCTTCTTGTATTTAGATGTTTAATGAATATGTGAAGTGATTTCTTTGGCTTCAGTAAAGATAATTGAAACTTCTCATTTGGCAAGAGATTGTTATATTTTGCTATCACAAAAGAAAGTAGAAAAAAAGTTGCAGCACAGATCTCTTACATTATCTTAGCAATAACTTATTCCTGTTACAAACAGTATTTAAATCAAGTCTTCAAGGAAAGGAAAAGCAACAGGAATGCTTGTTACCAAAAACTATCTATCACTTGACGAATATAGTCATGATGATTGTAGGTACAATTTAACCAGTATCAGCTAACCAGTTCTTTATATACTCTAAGGAATGACCATTTTGCATTCCATTATTTGTCTCTTACTGTTGTCCATTCCTCTGAGGAAAAATTCATTGAGCCCAGCCATGTAAAACATTGTTATCTGCAATCTCTTGAATAATCTAGACAATAAGCAAAACCACGAAAATAGTCTAAATCTGAGCAATACCACAAAAGCCTTCTCTAAAGCTATTTGTGTGCAGTATGGACTAGACAATCTCATCATTATGAGTATAAGCAGGGTCAAGTTGTAAGAAGGATGATCTTCTTTTAATACTAGGTCAAGTTTTTGAATCATTTTATTTTCAAGAAAAACAAATGAACCATCAACACACTTTGTTAATATGTTTTACACATAATATGAATCTTTTAAGTTACTGGAGTGGCACATAATAAAGGATCATTTGTTCTGACAGCAATTGGTTTAAATGATATTGCCCAGCTACAGAATTGCAAACGTGCTGACATGGGCAACATATTTGAAAAACATGGCTCCATCAATAACATTAATACCCACAAGAAAACTATATTAGAATAAAAAAAAAAAGAAGTCCCAATTTCTGAGCAATGAGCAGATTAATGGCATTCTTGTCACAGTGCTGTTGTTTTAGAACAGCCTTAGAAAGAACAAAGTCTAAACGCAAGTACTATTTTTAAAAGGTGTCCAAAGGCGAAAGGAGAACACCCAATGTGATAAGAAGATCATAAGAAAAGTCAAAAGACAAAGCAAATACACATTAAAAAGGCCACAAAAAACTACTCCTAAAGTAAAGGTACTGATGAAGGTTACTCTAAATGATGAAAAGAGAAGCCCACTATGAATAACTTCCCTACTGTTGAATAGCCATATAACCAGAATCTTCAAACAACCTGGATAAGATATGGTTGCTTTAAAACCTAGTGGAAAATACAGAAGTAGTAAGTGCATAATGTGAGATATTAGCAGTTAAAATGGTGTTCATGTGGAGAAGTAATATCAAGAAAATAATGCCCATTACTGTTCTGAGACTAGTGCAGCCAATGCAATCTTCATAAAGAGCAGAAGTAGTGAGTTTACGGAATAGCTACTTTGCTATGTCCGCATGACTCAAAAAATATTAGCTTTATAAAATGAAATCCAGCTGTCTTTGTGATTCAGATGGCCTGAGGAACATACTCTTTCAAAAGGCACTACCATGGATGTTGATCATATATGACCAATCATCCAGATGCAATTTTTCTTTTCATATTTTAATTTGCTGTTTTCAAAAACTGTATTTCATGCATTTAAGAGAAATTATGTTTTTTTTTTAAAGTCCAAGGTTAGTTTTGGTTTTTTTTAACCAATTAACCAAAGACAAATATATATTCTTGATGAATAAGCAAATGTAGACATTTTAAAGAAAAATTAACCTTATAATGTCCCTTAGTATTTAAAACTTATATCAGACCATTTGTGTACAAAAAAAAAATTGGATGACTTGATCAGAATTATTAACACTTATTACCAGAATAATGTTTGATAACAATAATAACCATCAAAGAATGACAAAAACATATGTTTACACTGATTTTTAAGTGCAATTTTTTTGTTGTCTAAAAAAATGAAGTTATCTAGGTCTGTGGTCTCTTAGACTGAACATGAAATTTTATTATGTTTTAACAGCACAGATAACTGGAAGCTTGGAAGATAAGCTGAGGGAAATATTATTGTATACCTGTCCCATTCTTACATACTTCACAGACATTTATCCCTGAGTGTGGTCAGAAACAGAATAGCAGATTAAAGTGATCTTTAGTCTTATCCCTTAACACTGTTCTTACATGCCTGTATTAAGTTTATAATATATCTTGCTGCACAATATAAATATGGAAAAAAATAATTTAGGATCAAATTTATAGTTAGCTTTGAACTCGTGTGACACATGTCTATGAATCTTCATATAAGGAAAACATTCTTATCATCTTAAAAAATTGAGCATGTTTCTTTACTGTTCTCTGTTAGGCTCATGGTTATCAGCTAAGTTCATTTCCATTCTTCTGTTTGCATATGTGTGTGTGTATGTGCATCTATTTGTCTATTATGTCTACCACCAAAATAAACAAACCCCTACTTATTTCTTAAAGTATTGAAAATTTTGTGACAGATTTTCAAAATACGTAATTTAATATTTATGTATTAACTTCATAAATAAATGTATTGCACTTAAAATTTATCACAGTTTACAGATTGGCAATAATTTCTGATTTCTTTCATCACTAAGCTTTGTTCACTTAGTATGCTTTAAAAGTTGTACTACTGTTCAATATTTTCATGTAACAAACATCTGCACCAGCTGCATAAAAATGAATAAAACTGTAAAATAAGTATGAATATGCTAATGATTAAGAAAAAGATTCATTCATATTCATAGTTGTTTGTCAGTATCATCAATGTGTATTTGATAAGAGTGTTGGAAAAAAGTTCTAATGTGATATTCTGAAGTGTTGAATAGCATGGAATAGGACCATTTACAAAATGTTTAGTTATTCCTACTTTTTGCTATGCTTTTTTGTGAATCAATGATTTCACCCAAAATACTTACTTCATTGCTGAATAACTTGGAACACTGTCATAATATAGTTAAGACAACTTTGATGAAGACTTCGGTGAGAAATTGTTCTGTAAAAAATCCCTATTGATTAACAGATACATTTTGTATTTCACCAACAAGGCAAATGTCATTTTAAATCTTTTACCCTTTTTACTACTTTCATACACTTGCTTTAATGTTAAATTTTGAACAGTTGTCACCACTGTCGTAAAAGATTAACTTGGCTGGGACGTTTGACATATAAAAGTCTCAGCACCTATTAGTGATAAACACCATGTTCTTTCCTTTCCTGATGGATTATATGTTCTTTCATTAAATGTAAAGGAAGGGTGACAGGGACAAGCAATAATCTAGATTTTTCTGTTAAACTGTTGCTGGCATTTGAGGTGGCTTTTTATATCTTTCTAAAAGAAAAAGTGTCATTGGTAATTGATTCTGTTGGGAAAGGTAAGATAAAAAATGTCTCTGCTCTCATAGCTTAGGAGACTGTCAAATTCTGATTCCATCAGTTCTCTTCTAGACATGCCAGACAAGAAAATATTGAATAATTTAAACCTTTTAAACTGCTATTTAGGGAAAAAAAGGTTGTAAATGTCAGCATGGACCATATCAATAAACCAGAAATAGAGATTTTGTAATTACAAGTTTTTAAAGAACTCACAACAAGCATGTAACTTAGCGTGTCATGATTCGCCCCCTAGATGTCCCGGGTATGCCCACCAAGGGATGTGGTCCACCCACTGGGGTCCCAGACCACTCCCCCAAACGGAATCTGAGGTGCAGCACCTCCCTCCAACGTCCCAATCAATTACAGGAACCAGGAAACACCCCCCTTAAGGAAAATTATATATATTTATTTATCCAAAGCAACTATTCTATAAAGCACCCTTATATGTATATATATGCACATATCCTGTATCTTAGTCCTAGAAATCGCAATCCTGTTATCATAGTCAGTAAAGAATGTGTCTTATCAAGCCTAATAATCCCAAAAATCCTTTAACAATCCACAAACCCCAAAACCTCTACCCAAGAACAGGAAAAGGAATACCAAGAGGTCATAAGGTTGAAACAAGGGTCTTGTTAGAAAGCAAGAAAACCCCCTGTTGCTATGTGAATATGTGTGTGTGAGTGAAATGGATGTAAGTAAAGTCTCTATGCCCCTTCTTCTTTGCTTCCCCCTTCTTTTGCTGCGTCTTTAAGACAGTCCACAGAAGCTTGTTAGGGAGTAAAAAACTCCAAGGTCAAAGAAGACAGCCACGGCTGTTATCTTCTCCGTAGTGAAAGACTCCAACTGGAGTAAAGCCAGAGCTCAAACATCTCTCTCCAGACCCCCCTGTACACCCTCCCTGTACAAGCCTTTTGCTGGCTGTGGGGGGGGAGGGAAGGAAAATCAGGATTAGAAAACTCACGCATTCCACTTCGTAGATAGATAGTAGTAGAGTCTGTTCAAATTCTGAATCTATCAGACGGTAGAAGAGTTGTTGCCCGATCCTGGCTTTCGGCCAGCACCTCAGTGGGAGGGCAAAGGAGCCCGCAGTCCTGCTCCTCTGGTTGCCGATGCCGAGAAAGAGGTGTAGTTTCTCTGCCTTTTATAGAATTCTTATCTTGTTTTCTAGAAGAATCCAGCCTTTTTGACAATCCCAGGATTCATTGTATGTCCTGGGAAGAAGATAGAAGTGTAATTTTTGGGAAAGGGACCTTGCTTAACTGTATTTCTTTCTAGATGAAGCATCTCAGCCAACTTCATTAAGATAAAGCTTGCACATTCTGAATTGCAAAATTGAGCATAACTAAAATAATCTAATTCTTTATGCAGCTTTGGCAGTTATTCCACACTCTGGTATAAAGTAGGTCATCTCCAATTTTTTTAGTGTAATGGATATTCTGTTGTACAATAGCATCATTTACCTCTCCATTTACTCTAATTGAGGGCAGTTTAATTTGAATTAAATCTAGTTTTACGACTGAAACACCACGACAGCAGAAAAGTCAAGGTGAACACAGTCCTCTTGTTTACTTGACTAAAGTGCACTCATATGCATTTCCAACTAAAGAAGAGAAAACACTATATAAAATTCCTACTAAAGGCAATTCTAATGAAGAGGAAGGCATTTGAACAGATTCCCATTAAAGAAAGGAGACCTAAAGGAATATTTTATTACAGTGAGATATTTCTCCCACAAAGTGTCACTGCTGCTCACATGGTTAAAGGACATGAAAAAATAATAATGATTGGACCCTATATTAGCCGATAGAAATAAAGAATTGAGACTGCTGCTTATGTAAATCCATCTGCATTTAAGCATATTATCAATATCTGTATCATGTACCCATAAAATTGTACATGAAGACCAAATCTGTTTCAGTTTTTCTATCGGTTTTAGGGGGATTAAATGTAATCTTCTCCAGTTATTGATACGAGACTGAGGCTTCTAAGATAACTTGTTGCATTGTAAAAGTGTCCTAACATGATAAGGAGTACATAACACAATAAACTATGCTAATTGGGATGAAAAGAATCTTAGACTTTATTCTCCTTATGCATGCCTGGCTTCAATCCTTGAAGTTCTCCACATATAGAAAAATCAATTCTATTGAAACATCAAAGTTAAAATCACAAAAGCTCTTTCTCTTGCCCTTGAACTCAAATAATGAGCAAAATAAACTTCTTTATCAGATCACTGGAAGATTACTGTGGTGTGTAAAATCTTTTATTTATTTTTAACATGCTGATTGCTTTTTTTATGACATCATGCATGCAGATTGTCTGATTAGCTATTTGTCAACTTAGTGTAAGAATCAGCTTCAGAGTGGCCTACTAGAGATTTTTTTCAATGAGCTTTAAAATCTAACAGAATCAGATAAGGATACTTGCTTTTTTTTATATGAAAGCACTAATTCATAATTGCTAAGCAAAAGGCATTGGGGCAGAATGTGCCCTTGTGGCCAAGAAGGCCAATGGTAACCTGGCTCGCATTAAGAAGAGTGTGATCAGTAGACTGAGGGAGGTTCTCCTCCCTCTCTATTCTGCCCTGATAAGGCCACATCTGGAATATTATGCCATGTTCTGGGCTCCCCAGTTCAAGAGGGACAGGGCAATACTGGAGAGAGTCTAATATAGGACTATGAGGATGATTAAGGACTGAAACATCTCCCTTATGAGAAAAGGCTGAGAACCCTGGGTCTGTTTAGTCTGAAGAAGAGAAGGGTGAGAGGGGATCAGATCAATGTTTATAAATATCTAAAGGGTAGGTGTCAGGAAGATGGAACCAGTCTCTTTTCAGTGGTGCCCCGTGACAGGATGAAGGGCAATGGGCACAAACTGGAACATAGGGTTTTCCACCTCAGCGTAAGGAGAAACTTCTTTATTGTCAGGGTGACAGAGCACTAGAACAGGCTGCCAAGGCAGGCCATGGAGTCTCCTCTGGAGACTTTCAAAACCTGTCTGGACACATTCCTGTATAATCTGTCCTAGGTGAAACTGTTTTGGCATGGGGAGGTTGGACTAGCTGATCTCCAGAGGTCCCTTCTGACCACTACCATTCTGTGCTTCTATGATTCTGTGATTTATACTGATATTCTAAAAAATACAGCTTAATGAAAGTGCAGACCTAATGCACAGCCTGTTATAACTTGAAAATCATAGGAATTATACAGAAGTTTTAAGATTTCTGTTGTAAACAGCTGATAAGTCAAATACTAGTGTTACCTTAAAATATGGATCTGTGAATCTTTGCATATTGTCTACAATTAATATTAATCCTTCAGCTTTTGTTGTTTTACACATTCTAAGCTTTTCTTTGTCTTCACTTCTTTCTTATCTGACCTGTTTGTCAGGCTCTTTTATTTCCCTCCTCTGTCTCTTATTCTTCTGGCCTCTTTTCTCTCTTGATTTTATTTTTCTCTCCCTTGAGATACTCCCAGATCACTTTGAAAATGTAGATTTCATTTCTGATATCGTTCTCAGAGAAATAAAAAGAAATTACAACCTTAGTCCTCAAGGCTAGATATGGAAATCCTCTTACATGTCTCTGTAGCAATGCTTTGTCATGATCCTTAGATGCTTGAATATGCATTCGTGGGCAGGGGAAAATGCAAACTTTAGGAATTTATAACTTTCAAAAGTCTGACAATTAGTCACAATTTCTTATCTGTTTACAGAGCTGGTGGTGTGCTAGCCACCCAGTGGGAATAGATTTCAGAAATGTCACTTAAAAATAAAAGAATACGCTGAATTTGGAATTTAAGATGCGTTTATTCCCTCTTCCTTGTTTAGGAGGGTTGTGTGCTGTGAGTTCCACAATGAGATGCTTCTATTCCTGCAGTTACTATAGGGAATGTAGGTGCCAGTTTCAGTTTCAAAGGTTCTGTTGCAGAGCCTAAAGTAATGAAATTTAGGGCATTTCTTTCTATGTCAGACATCTTTCTGAATAGCGAAAGCTCATCTTCAGAGACTGAGTTACATAGGTGGTTTTATCAAGTCAGGTTCAAATCTTATTGTTAAATGAGACAAGATATTTTGTATTACTGTATTTCTGTAACATATGCTCCCAACATAGAAACATCAGCCCATATGTTAACATAACTCTTTTATAAACCAAAGATGTCACATTAGGATGCTATTCTTTTCTAGATGTCATAAGTATGCATTACTGATACTGTTGTTGCACGGCTTATGGAAGTTTACAAAACATATTGAAAATCATCCTCTGAACTACACAATACAAAAAACTTTTTCCCATTCTCTTTTCTAATTGCTGAAACCACTTATATAACAATCCACCTCCTAGACAGAAGATATTATTTTGTTGTAGAAAATGATTAGGTTTGTCTGGCATGACTTGCCTTTGGTAAATTTGTGTTGGCTTTTTCCATTCACCTTCTTTGTTTGGTTTGTATGATATCTCAGGAGTTTAAAAGCAGAAAGCTTTATATCTCAGGCATGTAAGTGACTAGGCAGAGAGGGGTTTTTAAATGCTGTTCCACTTTAACACTTAAAATTTTGCCTAAAATGATTCGTATTCACCTCCATGTTATTTTAAATCCTTTTGTATCCAATTTAATCCTTTTGTATCTAATTTTACTGACAAATTCTCAGTTTGGTCTGCTCAATGGGGCAGGTCTCTTTCTAATCAACTATTGTTGCTGGAAATCTATAAGCTGCATTTCCCATTTCCCCCTCAGTAGTAAATTTGGATGCAGAAGCAGAACTATAGTTTGTTCTAGTACATACTCTGGTCTGTACAATCCACTACAGAATACTTTACCCACCTATATCAAGCTCAGCTATACACAGTACAAAACACGCGAGCTGTATCCATGATAAAGTCAACAGGCTTTTAAAAAACCTCTTCCTAATTACCACATGCAATTTTATTACTTGTTTTTGTTATTGGAGAACCTTGTAGTGCTAAGTGTATTTATATATGCATAATCCCATGTGATAGAGCAATGCTTTGTTTAATTTGTTCTCTCAAAGACGCAGTGGTAGGAAGATAGTATGGTCACACAAGCAACCTCTGGAGGAGCTGTGAAGTTGTCCATTTTTCAGAAGGCCTTCACAAGAGTGCAGAATCATTCTTCAGCAAGGTAAACTAATGGAAGAAGTGGGAGTGTGTTACAGGCCATCTGAGCAATCTATAGACAGATAGGAGTGGCTTCATGTTCACAGACCCTGGTCCTCATGGGGGATTTCAACCCTGATATCTGTTGGAAGGACAGCACAGGAGCACACCAGCAATCCAGGAGGTTTCTGGAATGCATTGATGACAATTTCTTTCTACCAGTGGTAGAGGAACCTATGAAAAAAGGTGCTATGCTGAATCTTGTTCCCACCAACAAGGAGGGGTTTGCAGGTAATGTGAAGCTTAAGGGCAGCCTTGGCTGCAGTGACCATGAAATTGTAGAATTCAAGATCCTTAGTGCAACAGGGAAGGTGCGCAGCAAGCTCACTGCCCTGGACTTCAGTGGAGTAGACTTTGATCTCTTTAGGGATCTGCTTGGTGGAGTGCCATGGGAGAAAGCCATGGAAGGGAGAGGGCCCCAAGAAAGCTGGTCAATATTCAAAGTCACCTCCTCCAAGCCCAGGAGCAGTGCATCCCAACAAAAAAGAAGGCAGGCAAGAATTCCAGGAGACCTACCTGGATGAACAAGGAGCTCCTGGGCACACTTAGATGCAAAAATAAAGTCTGTAGAGGGTGGAAGCAGGGACAGGTGGCCTGGGAAGATTACAAAGAAGTTGTCTTTGCAGCCACGAATCAGGTTAGGAAAGCTAAAGCCCAGATAGAATTAAATCTGTCCAGGGACATCAAGGGTATCAAGAAAAGCTTCTACAATTATGTCAGTGATAAAAGGAAGACTAGGGACTACTCATGCCATCCAAGCTGCAGAAGGCAAAGGCAAGGACTGGGAAAAGGAAGTTATGCCCACTCTAAGTGAAGACTAGGTTCAAGACCATCTAAAGAACCTGAAGGTGTACAGATCCCTGGGAACTGACAAAATCCATCCATGGGTCTTGAAGGAAATGGCAGATGAAGTTGCGAAGCTGCTTTCCGTCATCTTTGAAAAGTCATGGCATCTGGTGAAGTTTCCACTGAATAGAAAAGGGGAAACATCACTCCCACCTTCAAAAGGGAAAAAAAGAAGACCCAGGCAACTACAGGACAGTCAGTCTCACATCTGTGCCTCGCAAGATCATGGAGCAGATCCTCCTGAAGGTTCTGTTAGCAGAACCCTCTAGGGCACCTGGAGAATGAGGAGGTGATTGGTGGCAACCAACATGGTTTCACCAAGGGCAAATTGTGCCTGACAAACTCGGTGGCATCTTATGATGGACTTACAGCATTGGTGGATAAGGGTAGAGCAGCTGATGTCATCTACATGGACTTGTGCAAAGTGTTTAATACTGTCCCACATGACATCCTAGTCCCTAAATTGTAAAGATACGGACTTGATGAACGGACCTTTCAATGGATAATTGGCTGGATGGTCACACTCAAAGAGTTGTGATCAGTGGCTCGATGTTCAAATAGAGACCAGTGACAAGTGGTGTTCTGCAGGTATCAGTACTGGCACCAGTGCCATTTAACATCTTTGTCAGTGATATGGACAGTAGGACTGAGTACACTCTCAACAAGTCTGTGGACGACACCAAGCTGTGTGGTGTGGTTGACTCACTGGAGGGAAGGGATGACATCCAGAGGGACGTTACAGGCTTGAGAAGTGGGCCCATGCCAACCTCATGAAGTTCAACAAGACCAAGTAGAAGGTCCTACACCTGAGTAGGGGCAATCCCAAGCAAAAATACAGGCTGGGCAATGAATGGATTGAGAGCAGTCCTGAGGAGAAAGACCTGGGGGTGCTGGTTGATGAAAAGCTCAAAATGAGCCAGCAATGCAGGAGTGCAGCCTAAAAAGGCAACTGCTTATTGGGCTGCATCAAAAGAAGTATGGCCAGCAAGTCGAGGGAGGTGATTAACGATTCTGTGATTCTATGACTCTGCCCCCTCTAGCCCATTCTCCTGAGACCCCCACCTGGAGTAATGTGTCCAGCTCTGGAGGGTCCAGTACAAGAGGGACAAAGACCTGTTGGAGGGGGTCCAGAGGAGGGCTATTAAGATGTCCAGTGGGCTGGAACACCTCTCCTGTGGGAACAGGCTGAGAGAGTTGGGCTTGTTCAGCCTGGAGAAGAGAAGGCTCTGGGCAGACCTAACTGCGGCCTTCCACTATCTGAAGGGGGCCTACAAGGAAGCTCAGGATGTTTTTTTTACACGGGCTTGTAGTGATAGGATGAGGGGTAGTGGCTTTAAACTGGAGGAAGGTGGATTTAGATTAGATATAATGAAGAAGTTTTTCACTGTGAGGGTGGTGAGCCACTGGAACAGGTTGCCTGGGGAGGCTGTGGATGCCCCAACACTGGATATGTTCAAGACTAGGTTGGATGGGACTTTGAGCAACTTGGTCTAGTGGAAGGTGTCCCTGCCCATGGCAGGTGGGTTGGGACTAGATTATTTTTAAGGTCCCTTCCAACCCAAACCATTCTATGATTCTAAGAATGGAGAGAAAATTAATCTTATACATTTACAGGATTTTCCCTAAAGAAGAATCTGCTCTTAAGGATTTTTCATACTGGCTTTATTATAATAAATATTGGTTGTAAAGCTAATATTATAGAAAGTTTCACACAATGTGTTTTAAAATATTCTGTAGTAAATGATAATTTTATCTAATGAATTTGAACAAAATAATTTAACTGTCTAAAAAGAAAGATAAAATTTCATTTTTCTTTTGTCAATGATGTTTTTAGCTATTTTACGCCAAATTATGTTGCTTTTGGTGCAACAGCTTGCTTCATCGCAGTTTGAGTGAATTACCATAATGGTACAATGATTTACATATTGGTCACCTAAGATCACTAATTTTCTTGTTCAGTTCTGGTAGTAGGGCAGAAGTCTCACATGTCAATCAAATATTTCTCTGAAATACTATAGAAAATGTAGGTAGTTGTCATAAACAAGATTGTTGTGTGAGGTGTTAGAGAATTACACATTGTATTCACAAACTGCTGAAACCAAAATAATTGAGACAATTGGACCTATTAACTGTAGGGTTTAATTTTCTGTTTCCTTGACTTCTTTCCTGATATTGCTTCCAGCTCCAAAAAAGATCTGAGCAAACCAGCAAGAAACAGTATGAACATTGTTTCATACACTTATGTAAGTAGTTTCCAAGACAAAAGTGAGCAGACAATGGGTTATGTCTATATATACATTAGCTGGATTTATACAGTCATCAAAATCTATAGTTTAAACAAGATTGAGGAAATCAAATTTGTCACACTACCACTTTTCCTCAAGCAAAGATACTTCCAAGTTGTTACAGAATATACAAAACCAGCTTGTATATTCAGAGATGTTTTCAAACTGAAGAATTTAATTCATACACCCTGTGTAGGTGTTTTGTATTGTCTGGTAAAATTAATTTTCTATGTGGTTGATACTAACATTGGATAGAAAATTAACACACTGGAGGAAGCAAATGAGAAAAATTACCTGGAGTAGGTAAGATTCAGTACTGAGGTTTAGGAGGGGGTTGGGGAGTGGGGTGTCATAAAACTGTATTTCTTGTTATATGTAAGGATCTTAGATATATTTTAACTTTTTTCCTTAATATAATTCTAAAACAACCTCTGTGAGTAACTGGGGAACTGGAAGTAGAGGACTTGAAGGGAGGACGTGGGTTTATTAAAAGATAATACAAACAAGTTTGAGAAACAGTGTACTACAAATTAATTCTTCCATCAGAGAGAGAAAAAATACCTACTTATATTTAGCTGGGCAAATACACCTATAAAATGTTGATTTATTCTGTTTCTCAATCAATTGTTAAATTCTTAATTTAATACTAACAAGCTGAGCATTTGCTTTAGTATATGTCAGAACATATACTGTTCAACTGTACTTAAAGAACCGATCTCATAAAATGTTTTTGAATGGTCATTAAACTTTCTATGAGACCAGTAAATGTGGGACTAAAGCCTGAGGATACTTTCACTGATTTTGTGGATTTAGTATATTTCTCTAGTTCCTTAATGAACAAACCAAAATACAGCATCCTATATAATGCCTTGATGCAAACACTGTTTCATAAGCTCAGAGATTTAAGATTTTTGTTGGGGGATGAGGAAGGTAATTAATTAAACCTTTTGCATCAGTCTTTCATAGTAATGTTGTTAGAGTTTTATGTGTAGATTTTTATGACTGTTTGTATATCATATGGTTATAAAGATGAAGAGCTAAGTATGTTCATATTCAAGGTTCCAGACATGATGAAGAAAAAAAAAGTTAATACACTTGACATCAGCTACTGCTGAGGCTGAGGAAGAGAGTATTTTTTTAGAGGCAGTCATAGGGTTTAGAAATCCACACTAGCATTTATCTGTTGTGGCCATGTGATCTCTAATTATCACAAAGTTCATTGTGGCTTTATGAGTTTATGCTCTTTTCTCATTCCTTTCCCATCTACCTGTATACATTAAAAAAAAAAAAAAAAATTGTTACATTATTTTTTCCAAGAAAGTCAGCTTTAGCAGTTTTCTTTGAAAATGGAAAACCACGTTTGTAATCTTGAATTGAAGCATTTTGAGATGTCTGTATGTGTAATATTTCTGTCATTAAGGAATTTGAATTTTGCTATTCCTGCCATACTTCTTGTGTGAAGCCAATGGAAGCCATATCTTTTTAGCATGTTTTTTTCGTTTCAGTGTACTTGACTGAAAAAAAAAAGAAAATAAAAAGTCAATTCAGTTTACTTTCTTGTGCTTGCCTTGTTTGGTGACAAACAAGTAAGTGCTACTAAGCAGTTATTTTACAGCAATAAGATTATATAAAATATGTATGGTTTTATTAATGAAAAATTTTAGATAATATCTGTTGTAATGTCTTTCTATGACTGTCGTGGATGAGTGTCTTAAATCACTTAAAGAATCACCATCAAAGGTATTAGCAAAAGTGATTTTAATACAAATTTGTAAAAGAAGACTACCAAATTCACTCTGTTACTTACTACAAGAAACATACAAAGGAAATATGTGTTAGAATCAATTTAGAATTATTTACACAGAGAGTGGAGATGCAAAAGGGTAAGACCCTCCTGTTGAGTCACGAGGTTCAGAATGGACCTTCTTGCTTTCTAAGCTTCTGATGGAGTTTAGGTGTGGCCAGATACAGTCTTTGTCCCAGAATTTGTCAACAGTTTATGTCTAACGGAATTAATATGAAGCATAAGGAAGACCTCCTATTGAGTCACAAGGTTCAGAATGGACATCCTTGCTTTCTAAACTCATTCTTAGAGAGGAGTCTAGGTCCGGTTGGATCCAGACTTAGTCCCAGACCTGCTCAATGTTTTATATCTAAAGGGTTTAGACACACAGATTTCCTTAGTATGAATTCAGCATGCTGTCAGTCACTTGCTGAGGATCTGTTGCAAAAAAGGGGTCTCACCACCTTGGGTAAAGAGGGGTCTCTTAATCTCAAGTAAGGTATCTCAAATTTTCTGAATCATCCTTGCTCAAAGGGAGAATTGCCTGGTGTGCAGTCCAGTTGCCATCCAGGGAGAACTCAAATAGGGATCATTCAATGATCCGTTGTTGGTGAAAGACTTTGTTGCTTCGAAGAGCAACCTTGAGGCACCCCAGCGCAAAGTGAGATCACTGCCGTGCAGCCACACTACCTTGCAGGGAGAGCTCAAAAGATGCTCACTTTGGCTATCGTAATTACAGGATGAAATCATTAGCTCATAGTCAAAACGCTTACAATGGGAAAGGTATGCATGAGACTCCTTGCAAGCACAACTTTCTTGGTTTGTTGAAAAATGAGTCTAGGAGGTGCCACCTGTTACTTGTGCTTTAATTACATGATTGCTCATATGCATTGCTGCTCACTGAGTCAAGCTGCTCCTTTGTAGGTTTCCTACAGGAGTTCTTGGCCTGGTTACAGCTCAGGCCTTTACCTCCTTTGGAGCCTGTATCAAACTACTGTTTCGTTAAGGGGCCATTGAAAGCATTTTTCACAATGACAATATAACTAAGGTTTTTTTCATTGATGTGAAATATTTCTTGAAGCTAAGAAACATCTTCTCTTCAAATGTCTCTTTTTCAAAGAAGATTTGAGTTGCCTTTACAAAAAAGTTGCTAGATATTTTGGATTTCTACTTGCTTGTCAATCTCAACTATGTCGACACTGCCTAGTTCCTATGATGGAAAATAAAATAGATGCTAGTTTCACCATAAAACAGCTACTCCTCAGCAATTTCAACTTTAGGGTAAGCAATTAATGCAATATAAATAAACTTCATTTTTTATTATATTCAGAATTTGAACAGACTCTGCTGCTATCTGTCTCACGAAGTGGACTCCATGAGTTGTCTGGTCCTATTTTCCTTCCCTCCCCCACACAGCCAGAAAACGGCTTGTACAGGGGGGTGTACAGGGGGTGGGTCTGGAGAGAGAGACGTTTGAGCTCTGGCTTTATTCCAATTGAAGTCTTTTCATTACAGAAGATAACAGCCATGGCTGTCTTCTGCCTGACCTTGGAGTTTCTACTCCGTAACGAGCTTCTGTGAACTGTCTTAAAGACTCAGCAAGAGAAGGGGGGAAGCAAAGAAGAAGAGACTTACATCCACTTCACTCACTCACATATTCACATAGCGACAGGGAGGTTTCTTGCTTTTTAACAAGACCTTTGTTTCTCCCTTATGACCTCTTGGTATTCCCTTTCCTGCTCTTGGGTAGAGGTTTTGGGGTTTGTGGATTGTTAAGGGATTTTTGGGATTATTAGGCTTGATAAGACACATTCTTTACTGACTATGATACAGGATTGTGATATCCAGGATTAAGATACCGGATATATGCATGTATATAAGGGTGCTTCATAGAATAGCTGCCTTGGATAAATAAATATATAT
>JAVSBS010027881.1:0-17804 GCA_033124195.1 Coracias cyanogaster | reverse complement strand
GTGGGAGGCATTTAGGATTCTTTTCTTTAAGCGACATTCCTGGCAGCAGGGTGTCGGATTTCTTTAAGCGGCATTCCCAACAGCGGGCCGCAGCTTCTCCCCTCCCTCACCTCTGGCTCCAAACCTTTCGGCATTTGAACTTGTCACAGTTCCAGAAGCAGCCAGCGGTGGCATGGGGCAGGGGTGTCTTCTGCACCGGGCAGCTCTGTTCAGCTGCTTTCCCTTAGCTGTTTCCCCCCCTCCCTCCACCCTCAGCTGTGAGGCCTGGGTGGGGGAGGGAAGGCAGAGCCTTGGAGCAGTGACCTTCCTCCCTAGATGTTGCCGTGGAAAGAGGGAGGCTTTGTTTTCCTTTGAGCTTTTATATCTTGCCATGTCTGATATCACTTCCGGCTTCTGGAAGATTCCTTGATGATTCATGGGAGTTGTAGTTCTTTTTACCTGACTTAAAAAGACATTTCAAAAATAATGGGTCCGTTTGCCACAACATCTAATTTTGCCATCCTCCTGCATTACCCAGCAAGTACACTCAGGCCCTTGGGCAAAAGCAGCCCCATGAATGGGTTTGCCTCGTCTCAAGGCAGGAATAACCCAGACCATTTTCCCAAATATATTCCTTATGTACACCACAGGGAGTTTATCCTATTCTACAGTATATAGAAATTCTACTTAAGCAGGACCAGCTCAATTAGCAAATCCTCCGGTGTTAAATAACTAGGTTGCTTTTGGTAAACATTCATCCCAATTTTAAAATGTCACAGCACCCATTGCTTTCAGTGCAGGCTGAATCAGTTCATGACAAGTTGCGGGACTGTTTCCACCCCCAGGGCAATTAGTTCCAGGTGTACTGGACCCCTGTCCAGGTGAAAGCAAACTGTGGCCTGCAGTCCTCTGTCAAAGGAATAGAGAAAAATGCATTAGCAATATCAATTGATAGCATATGGAACATGTCTCAGAGACAACTTGCTGATGCTTGGTAGATGGAATGTAAACAATTACCGAGACAGTCAAGGACGGTAGATAATGTGTTCAGGGATCAGGGAGACTCCATTAGCAAGGTATTGCCACTAGCACACTGTTGTAGTAGTGACAGACACCTTTTGTTTGTTGACCCTCAGCAGCCCCAAAACAGAAGAGTTCTCTGATAAATCAGGCAAGGTAGACAGCTGTTCCATTTCCTCTGCTTCCACCACCACTACACCAAACACCTACTGGTAACCCTCTCTGGTCCTTGAAATACCCTCTCTTGAGATAATCTACACTGAGGATGCATGGGGCATCTGGGCCAATCACAGTCACAGAATGTTAGGGGTTGGAAGAGACCTCTGGGGATCAGCTAGTCCAACACCCCTGCCAAAGCAGGTTCACATAGAGCAGGTTACACAGGAACATGTCCAGGTCAGCTTTGAATGTCTCCAGAGAAGAGGACTCCAAACCACTCTGGGCAGCCTGTTCCAGTGCTCTGTCACTCTCACAGTAAAGAACTTTCCCCTTATGCTTAAGTGGAGTTTCCTGTGTTCCAGTTTGTACCTGTTGCCCCTTGTCCTATCACCAGGCACCATTGAAAGGAGTCTGGCCCCATCCTCTTGACACCCACCCTTCAGGTATTCATAAACATTGACAACATCCCCTCGCAGCCTCCTCTTCTCCTGGATAAACAGACCCAGGTCTCTCAGCCTTTCATCATAAGAGAGATGCTTCAGTTCCCTAATCATTGTTGTAGCCCTTCATTGGACTGTCTCCAGTAGTTCCCTGTCTCTTTTGAACTAGGGAGCCCAGGACACATTACTCCAGATGTGGCTTCACTAGGGCAGAGTAGAGGGAGAGGAGAACCTCCCTTGACCTGCTGGCCACGCTATTCTTGATGCACTCCAGGATACCATTGGCATTCTTGGCCACAAGGGCACATTGCTGGCTCATGGTTATCCTGTTGTACACCAGGACCCCAGGGTCCTTCTCCATGGAGCTGCTTTCCAGCAGTTCAACCCCTTACCCACACCAGTGCATGGGGTTATTACTTCCCAAGGGCAAGATACATAATACAGTGGTTTTTCCACTCACATCCAGTCAGACTTATTTCAGTTTCTATTACAGTCAGTTCCTGGAATCCCCCCCATCACTCCAAAAATACAAATAGATTTTCTCCCTCTATAGACTGATGGCAATAGGGTGCATTGTGCACCAGCATTCACTAAAGCCTTATATTCATGTGCTTCTGATGTGCCAGGTTATCAAATCCACACAGTCCAATGAACTCAGTTGTTCCTTTACTCCACTTGACTGGAGGCAGGGCACTTTTAATTTCGAGCAGAGCACCTGTCATCAATATATGAGACTGAGCAGCTCACATGAACTATACCTTCATTGCCATTACGCATATCTTGTAGTTTAGACTCTGAAGCCCATCTACCCCCTCTGGAGGGCTGTGCATTGGAACTGGAACAGGACTTTTCCTGGAAGGTCCTCTTTTTGTGCTCATTTTACCTTAAAATTAATGAACGTGTACCTGTAAGATCAAAGTAGATTTTCCATCCCATTTGCTCATGCCTTCCCCATTGTTATAGGTTGGGGACTGACCTGTTGGAAAGCAGCATAGGAGAAAGGGATCTGGGGGTCCTGGTGGACAGCAGGATGACCATGAGCTAGCAATATGCCCTTGTGGCCAAGGCCAGTGGCATCCTAGAGTGTACTGGAAAAGGTGTTCTTAGTAGGTTCAAAGAGGTTCTCCTCCCCCCTCTACTCTGCCCTGGTAAGATCACATCTGGAATCCTGTGTCCAGTTCTGGGCCCCTCAGTTCAAGAAGGACAGGGAACTGCTTGAAAGAGTCCAGCACAGAACCACAAAGATGATTAAGGGAGTGGAACATCTCGCTTAGGAGGAAAGGCTGAGGGAGCTGTGTCTCTTTAGCTTGGAGAAGAGGAGACTGAGGGGTGACTTCATTAATGTTTCTAAATATGAAAGGGTGAGTGTCAGGAGGATGGAGACAGGCTTTTCTCTGTTGTCCAATGATAGGGCAAGGGGTAATGGGAGCAAGCTGGAGCATAGGAGGTTCCACATAAACATAAGGAAAATATTTTTCACTGTGAGGATGACAGAGCACTGGAATGAGCTGCCCAGAGTCTCCTTCTCTGGAGACATTCAAGACCCGCCTGAATGTGTTCTTGTGTGACCTAGTCTAGGTGATCCTGCTCTGGCAGGAGGGTTGGACTTGCTGATCTTTCGAGGTCCCTTCCAACCCCTAACATTCTGTGATTCTGTGAAAAACCACAGGGTGCCCTGTGGTGTGTGTTATTTCTTTTGAGCAAGCCTTATAGGAGAACAGTGTTCCACCTGAGAGCTGAGACACTTATCAGTGTAGAACCTATCCTCCACCCAGGACAATACTTTGTACTTCTTACCAAGCAGTTCCATGGATTTGTCAGACAGTGCTTTGACAGTGAAGATGTCAGCCCATGGGCAGAGAGATTACCTGCATATTGCTGCAGTAGAGTGTCCAAGTCACCCACCATTAGTGCCTTGTCTGTCCAACTAAAGAAAAATGCTAATGTGTTTGCATACAATAGTGGTGTGCTCAGTACCCACTCACACCACATTGGTCCAGTACCTAAGTTCATCTGTATCTGATGGTGTCTGCAGATCATCCAGGTCAGCGTAAATCAGTTCTCACACAGCTAGTTCCCTCCGATTGTCCCCAGTTGCTCGCTTACTGGGGCAGTATATGACATCATCACTAAAGGGATACCTCTTCCTCACATTCAACAGAAGACAACTCCAGAGAGAAAGGATGAACCTCTTTTGCAAGACCCCTTTCAATATGGACTTCTCTAGCCATCAAGCCCAGCTGTTTGGCTTCTTTGTCCTTTAAGTCCAAACCATCAGCTACGTTATCCCAGTATTGAAGCAGTTACATAATAAGATGCTTGCCTTCAGGATTACTCTAATCTTTATGTACATCTCACAAGTCACTTAAGGATAGAGATCACCTCTGATTCTTCTTCTCCCTGTGATGTCTTTGCAGGACCTGCTTTGTGTATTTCTTTTTTCTCTGCTGGTGCAACTGATACTTGCACTGGTTGAGTCCCTAGGTCAGATAGATCACCCACCACCAGAGACTGAGTAACAGCAGCATTTCTCATGAGGGTTGAGATACCTACAGGGCCTGTTTCAGGGGTTGCAGCAGCTACACTCTATCCACCTCTATATCAATGTTTTGCTCTAAGTGAGACCAATAGCCAAAATATATTCAAAAGGCATAACAATGTGATCACGGTGGGGAAAACAGCCCAAGGGTATACCAAATTCTTGTTTTCCACTACTATCCCATAGAAATCAGAAATCCTTGTAATTACAAAAGAATTTATAAACCTATAACCTAACAGCAAAGAACATAGCAGAGCAGCACCTCTAACCCCACACCCAAAAGTGATAAATCACACAAACCCAATCATAATCAGTGGTAAAGCCACTCACAGCTTCAAAAGCAACTCCAGAAACAAATACCAGAGGATGGTACCGAGTGACTATCCTGCCCACATCACCAACATGATGAATGCTTGTTACAGCTCAGACAAATCCATTAAATCTTGAACCCTTCAAAAGTCTCAAATTAAAAGTCTGTAATTCTCCCAGGTAAGCTATTTAAGTCAGACCCCAAACAAATGCTGGGTGCCAAATAAACTGTCTACATTTAGCCTCTATTCAGTGCTACGCTACAGTAGATGCTCCATCACTTGATGTACCCTCTCCAGCCAAGAGGGCAGATGAGGAAAAGGAGAGGAGACTCACAGGTTGAAATGAACATAGATTTAATGAAACAGCCAAACTAATACCAATGCCAGTATGAAGTAAAGTAAGTTACACTCAGCCCAGCAAATGGACAGTGGTCACAATAAATGCGAAGCCAGTCTTCAGGAGTGGGAATAGGAAGAGGGTCATGAAGAGCCCAAGAAGGAAATTCCCCAACTTTCCCCTTTATACTGAGCATGACATTTATGGTATGGAATACACCTGAATCCAACCTAGGTCTGCTGCCCTGGCTGACTCCAAACTGCTCATGGCCTGCAGACCATGGCTGGCCTGTAATTCTGCCTCAGCAAAACCAGGACGTATTTATATAATTATGCATGAAATACAGTGAGCACCTAAGAATTAATTGAGATCTAATACAACTGAGCTCTGTTGTATTTATTCAGTCCAATTCACTGTTTTATTTTCCTTCCTTAATTTGTTTTGTTTCTGATTTGTGTTTATTTCCTTGCTATACATCCTTGTCTGCTTAGAGATTTGTATGGATAAAAAAAATACCTGCTTTGCTGCCATTGGTTTATACCAATTCAATATGTTCAGAACCATGGCAAATCCAGCTAGAAGGCAAGGCTTTTTAAGCATACAATGCCTCTCTCCCTTAGCTTTCAACAGCTATGCAAATTAAAGAAACCTTAAATTATTTTCTACCCTATCAGAGCATTTAACAACTTGTTTCCTAGGGCAATGACATGTTCACTCCCTGTGGACTGCCCTTTCACACAACCTTGATGCTTAGTTGTGTGCAGTCTTTATCTTCTACCTCCATTGTTTCTCCTTTCCTGTTTTCTTAACTATAATTAAACTCCATCACAGAGAAAAGCTTTATCTTGATGTCTTCAGCCCATTTCAACATTGTGTCTGTTATCCAAATTTTCAAAATTTTGTAAAGCATTTTTTTCTTTACTTTTTCACAATAATTTTATGAACATTTGAGGGTTATATCTTCAGTTTATAGCTCTCTGCAGTTCTGTGTGTTTCCCCTGGGCCTGTTCATGTCATGGCAACTCTGCAATTCTGTTCTTTTAATTATATTTTAGCATGAAAAAACAATGGGAGATAAGGTCTCCTCAGATGTTAGACAAAGCCTGCCACAGATCTTGCTAAAATTTCCTGCCAATAACGATTTTGCTGATAAGCCTCATAATTACTAAGAAAATACACTGTTTCCTATCATGTACAGAAAATTATAACAACCTGATTAAGATACTGACAGTGTTACAATGGTTCTTGAATTCATTATGGAGTCTGAACAAGCCACCTAAGTGACTGATGAGTAATTCCATTATCTGGGAGACTTCACACTTTTTTCAAGGGCAAAATTATATGTGGCTCAAAGATGATTGCTTTCAGGGTAGAATTCCATGCACCTTCCTACCTATGAATCCCACACACCAAAGCAATTCAGTTACAGCTCCTTATTTGGAGAATGATAGAAATGCATAATCTCTCCAGCAAGGAGACTGTGTTTGTATCCTAGAGAAGCACAAAGATCATAGCTCAGTTGATCCTTTTATGTCCACCTCTGAGCACTGAAACTGCTTAAACATGATTCAGCCTACTCATTTCTACATTAAGGACCAAATGTCTTGGTGAATCGTTGTACTGCAGAAGGAGAAGGACTGCCAGTGGCTGTTTTTCTAATTAATCCCTCAGGAAAGTAAGTGCTGTGATTTGAAATTTTGACCAGTCTAAGAAAGAAATGAGCTCTAAAAAAGAAAAGCTTTGTTATCAGTAAAATATCGATATGCAGTATTCTATGTAATGCTTTGAGTATGACTTAATGTATAGTGAATATTAAAAGATACTTCTTCAATAAGTGTCAGATTTGTAATAGGCAAAAGAGTGACCCTGTGTTGCTTAACCAAGAAGCTGTATGTCTGTGATTAGAATAGCTGAGTTCAAATTTGATCTGCTAAAAACCTCCACTTACATGATTTCCATGCCCAGAAACAGAAGGACTGATTCTGATCATTTTCCCTGCAAAAAAGAAATGCCTTCTGTTTGACAGTTAGTAAAATGAAGAGAGTTTGGCACTTGAGGAAGGCTGCTCACTTTTATGACTCTCTTGTGTTATGGCGTACCTGGAAATACCTGAATCCATTATTTGTAAAGCTTATATAGTGTCCACAGCCTAAAATGTCTTGTGCCAAAGGACTTCCTTGCTGAACAAAGAGTAAAATTAGCTACTGATTGAGGTAATTTGAAACTTTCCGAGCAGCCAGTTGAGGAGGGTTTTCATTATGTCATGGTCCCACCAAAGTTAGGAAGGGTAGTGAACCCATGTAAAAAACGGTTGCCAGCCAGGACAGAACCTTTTTGGAACAAATCAAGGGGAGACCGATATTCTTCTAAAATGGTCACCTTTAATGGTGGTTAGAGGCTTAAGTTTAGGTTGCTGAATCAAGCCTGTAGGAGACCAATGGTCAAAGCTTAAGCTATCTGTAAGTCAATGCTCAGTTCTTTGCAGAACAGCAGTGTGACATTCACCCAGTTTTATCATAAAACATTGTTGTTGAGCTGTGAGAGACTGTGGAAGGTAAAGCCAGGCAAGTAGTGTGAAAACATAAAAGTGTTGAGATAGTAATAGCAACTCAGGGATCTAGAAGAAAAACACCAACACAGAAAAACTACATAAAAACCTAAGTAAAAAAAAGCAGTGGGATGGGAGAACTCAACTTGGCAATATCAAGCATTAGGTCATTCCAAGGAGCCATGGAAGCCAAGTCTTCCCCAGATGACTGATGAGAGTCAGGTTAACACTAGGCTAGGATAGTGAGAACATCTATGCCTAGCCTAGTATCTTGCAAATACTAACACTCGGGTGTTTCTATTAACCAGCAAATAGTTTCTGGGTGCATCTTGCTCTCAGAATCAAATTTTGCACAGCAAAATATGCCTGGAAAAAAAAGTGTGGTTCAATGAGGAAAGGTTCACCAGGAGGCTACTTCAGAATGAGTTGAATATCTCTCCGGAAGTTAATTTTCAGGCAGGTAATATGGGAGATAGGAAAGTCTGATCTTTAGATCAGTCTTAGCACTGCTATGAAGAGATAAATCAAGCAGTCAGCCAATGTAGGATGATTTGTTCTTTGATATCCACATCTTCTTGTCTGGTAGATGTGGTTAAAAAATTCCCTTACAACTGTTCATATATTTGGGAGGGAGACTTCTACTCTGGTTGCTTGTTCAGGGAAACATTGCTTTATTACTTGTTAGACCACATTTTCAATTTATTTTCTTCACAGAGGTTGTGGATAGACTTTTACTTCTAGTTTATTTTTTGCCAATGAAAGATGAAATTCCTATTTTCTTGTGTAGCATCAGAAAGACAGGGCTAAACAGGCAGATACAGTACTTATGTTTTAATGCAATCCTGTTAGTACCTTCCTAATTAACTTACCATGGGTCTAAACGGTTTTGAGACTCCATTTACTTTAAACAGCACAAGATCTGGATTTGTTTAACCTCACTTCATGCTTCAAACTGAGATATTTGTTAGGAATGTAGCCACTCAAACTCCCTCTGTCCTTGTTGGAAAGAAATAGGCTCGCCACAGTTTGATTCAGTTCTTAGCTCATTTGAATTTCTCTCTTGAGGTGTCATTCCGTTAAGTACATAAATAGCTTATGCCATTTTTGTGCCTGGGTTAGATTCCTCAGGAAGGTGCCAAAAGCTAAGCGGAATGAATCTATATTAAATTTTCTGACAAAGAGATTAAGTTAAAAGAGAAAAAAAACAGTCCTTCCAATGATATACATAGTATCACAAAACTGTTAACTTCCTTCCAAGCTTACTCCCTAATTTCCTGGGGCATATGGCCTGTTAACTTAGCTGGCTGCAACTGCATTCAGTACTAACCTGTATGCTTATGTTGCCCCGCCAAACAAAAGATTGGTACTTCATTGCTTGAGAGTGACATGGTGATGTGCTATCAGTGTTCAGACGACACTGTGTATAGATTTGCTCAGTTCTTCTGCTATGAACTACAAAGTTATGCAGGGTCTTGGTTTTGATTCTCCTCCCCTATGATTTGAACACCCAACACTCTCAGCCACCTAATTCTATGAGAGCAAGGAATGTAATTAGATCCCAAACTGCCTGAAACAATGGTATATTTGATCTGACTTATAAAAGATATGTGTTTTTCCAAATATTATTGCAACACTTCCTCACAGTGCTACAGTTAAAGCCACAGTGTCAGAATGCAACACACGTCCAGACATCTGTGCTTTGTAAAACAAAACAAAATTAAATTAAATTTAAAAATGGAATGAGAATCCTCCCAGCTACAGCTTCTGTATGTGCCTAAAGCTCTTTTTGTCTAGAAATGATATAAGTCTCTGTTAAAACTGGGGCAGAAATTCTATGTTATTCAGATCTAGGACACAGAGTTCACACTGTGTAGTAGCCACAAGAACTAGATGAATTATTGATGAGCAAAACCAAAATATTAATTCACATAGTAGTAAGATATTTTTGTTGTTAACTTCTTCTGATGCTGGTGATAAAATATCCTGTATCATTTGGTATGAACCTTATTAGATATCTGCATCTCACATCTTTCAGAACCCAAGCTTTAATGCTTTTTAGCCTCTACTTCAGCTTTAAATGCTACCCATGAGATCCAGATACATGAATTGTTAAGAACAAAGATTTTTCTAAAATGACAAGGCATTCAGTCCTTTTGGCTGGCATTTGTAAGTCCTAATCACATATTTTTCAATCTTACAAAAGCAATTGTCACAGAGATTTCAAAGAAACTTTTATTTTTGCCTTCCTCTATGTTTTAGTTGTGTTATTTTAATTGTAGGCTTTTGTCTGGACTACAAAAGACATACAGAGAGAATAAGTATTTTGTAGATAATTTCTCTATACCATAGGAGAACATGGTCCTCTATCTGCAAGAGCTGATACTAATATTCCCCAGTTAGCTGGAAAATGCCTTAGTTACCAGACTGTAAAAAGCACTGGCATGTTTTTTCTCTCCATCCTTCCTTGTAAATTGGCAATAGAAAATGAAAAAAAAACATTGTAAGGCAAGAAAAAAGAAAACCACTGAAGTCTGATTTTACAGCCTAGTAAGATAGCTTTGTCGCTTAGATGGGGTTCTGGGTTTTGTTTCAGTGCTGCTTAATCAGTATATCTAGATTAACTTAAATGAAAATTTTTAAACCATCTTATATGTATTCTAACCCATATTTTATGACACTGAAGTTTTGTATAAAATGAGTCTTACCTAGAATTTTAAGAGAATCCACTATTACTCTCTAGGCCTGTTAAAATAAATGAAGTCCAGATAGGTGAGTGGGGAAATAGACTTGGATTTCCTTGCCACTTGGAAGATTTCAGTCAAAACAACACAAAAACTACCATTTTCAAAAAGCAATAAAGGAATATCATGGAATCACAGAATAAAAAATATTCAGGCTAGAAGGGACCTCTTATAATCTAGCCCAACATCCAGCTGGGGATCCCTCCAGGGATCAACACTCCACTCTACTCCAAATTCTTTCCAGGATTTGACTATCTGTATGGTGAAAAATCTTTCAAAATCTAATCACAATTTCCCATGTTCTAACTTGTGTCCTTTGCCTCTCACCCTATCACTGGGCGCTTCCAAGAGGTGTCTGGCTCCATGTTCTTTGTATCCTCTGAGCAGGTAGCTGCTGACAGGTCTGCCTCAGCCTTCTTTTCTCCAGTCCAATGACAATCGCGGTGTTCTGCACTGGATTAGCTCCAGGATGTCCCGGTTCTATTTTGATGGGGAGCTCAAAACACAGCACTGCCATCATGATCTCACCAGTGCTGAACAGAGGACAAGGATCACTTCTCTCAGTCTGCTGGTCTGCTGGTTACAGTCTTGTTTGTACAGCCCACAAGGCACTAGGCCTTTACTGCAAAGATGCACTGCTGGTTCATGGTATGCTTAGTGTCTACCAGCTTCTGCAAAGCTGCTCTCCAGCTAGTCAACTAGCCTCATGTACTAGTACATTGGTTTATTCCTCCCCAGGTGAAGATTTTTGAATTTGCTTTTGTTAGACTTCATGAGGTTCCTGTTAGCACATTTCTCCTGCCTGTCCAGGACTCTCTCAATAACAGTCCTGGTAAGCGCTCTTTCCACTCTTTGAAGTTGTGTGCTGAGAACACACTCTGTCCCACCGTCCAGGTTGTTAATAAAGACATGAAGACGTATTTGTTTCAGTACTGATTTCTGAAGGACCTCATTAGCTACTGTCCAGCAACTGGTCTTTGAGCTCAGCAGTCCAGAAATTTTTCCTTTCATTTTACTACTCACATATCCACCGCATACCTCAAAAGTTCAGCGCTGAGGAAACTGTGACAGACCATGTCAAAGACCTTCCTAATGTCAAGGTATGCAACATCCACTGCCTTCTGCTTCTTCACAATAGTAATCACTTTGTGACAGAAAGCAGCAGGTGGCAAATTGTGCCTGGGTCCCAGCAGGGCCTAAACCACCACACTCCGTAACATTCTCAGGGATGGAGGTGAGATCTTTACCTGGATCCACCTTTTAAAAGATGATTGTGATGTTTGTATTTTTCGGTCATCAGAAAACTTCCCCAATTTTTATTTAAATCTTGAAAAATTTTAAGTTTCTCCCCTCAGTAACATCAGCCAGCCCATCTGGTACTTTTGAATACATCCCATTTGGTCATACAGGCTTGCCTATATCTAATTGACTAATATTTAAAATCTAGAAATTAAATGTCTATGTTATAACCATCTCTGGTGACATTTGAAGGTTAAGAGAGTTTTTAAATTTAAGCAGAGTAGATTTTGCTTATCAATTATAAAGTTGTTTGAAATATTATTCTGTTTGATTGGCCTATGGCTGATCTATTCTTCTCATAGACATCTTCGATTCCTCCTAAGTAGAAAGGGAATTGAGAATTTCCTACCTGTCTGAATTTTGAGTATGAGAGAAAACATATTCTTCAGCTAAGCTTTAAACAATTCCCAAGCATGTAAACAGCTCTAACTTCCACACAATATCATGCTTTCCACTCTTCCTATATTTTTTTTTATTATGACATTCCCAAGTATATCAAGTGCCCAGCACACTTTCCAGGCTTGGCAATGTCTTGGTTTGATAAAGGTCTGTTCTTAATATTTTTCTTTTACTTATCTTTTGGTCATTCATATAAATTTCCACATGATTTCACTAGGTCTTAGATTAATCAAATGTATTTTCTGAGTTTTGATATGTAAACCAAAAATTTAGTGATCTCTACAATAAACTATTTGAAGCAATAACAGGATCTACTGGAATAATTTTTATACTAAAATGAGAGAGATGTCTTTTTAACTCATGTCATTGTTATAAAAAACATTCCAAGCAAGTGAGTTAACTATATTATTCAAGTTTTCTGACCAATTTTGGTTTATTTAATCAAGGGAAACCAAAGCTGTTTGTAACGCTAATTTCTTTTGCACAAAGCACTTTAAGTGGCATAATCATTGGAAAGTAAAGAGTTATTAGACTGCATGAAATTTAAAAAAAGGTAAAACGTATTCTGCCCTGTAATCAGCTGTTGGTAAAGGATGTAAATTTTGGCTTTGAGTTATTAAATAAAAGTTTTAAATGAAGTGTAAAATAAGAGAGAAAAAAAATTTATTCAGAGTTGAGTGTATTGGGTTTTTTCTATGAGAATATAGTAGTGAAACATTACCTAGGTTCCAGCTGACAGAAAAACAAAGAGTTAGTATGTTGACACATGTATACATTTAACCCACAACATTTAACATTATTAAACTCCCCTTTTTTTTTTTTTCCTGTAGTCCAGTCAATATGGTTTTTGCCCTAAGCATGGGGAAGCTGTGCTGTCTGCTGACCCAGCAGCGCAGGAGCTCAGCCTTGACATGGTCTGAGTTAGATGTTGCTGCTTTAACCCCTGCAGCAGGGCCAGTGACTACTGCCTCCCCTGCTCCAGCTTCGGTTCTGGGGGTGACCCCTCTGGGGATGGGGTGCCACCACCCCATACACAGCCCAACCTGCCCCTGCCACTGCATGACAAACCATAGCTATTTGCATGCCTAGGGCTAGAGGGGCTGCAGTTGGCAGACCAGGAGGATGCAGAGTGGATGAGAAAAGGTATAAAAATAAACCCAAGCATAGCCAAAGCCAGAGGGGAAGCTTCCCCTCACCATCATGCCCCTCCTGGTGAAGAGGGCAGGATGTCAGCAGCTCCATGTGCCACTCTCACCTCTCTTTCTGAGGACTGACACTGCCAACCTTAGATGCAGAGGGACGTGGGAAGGGTTAAGCCTCAGAGAAAGAGGGCAGCTCCTAGTGAGTTGTAGTAGCAATAGTACTACATTTTATAGTACTGTTATAACCAGACTACTAATAATTCTGGCATCTTCATTGAGTTAAGAATTTAATTAGACAAATAATAAACTTTTTTTCCTACACATATACACTGCTCAATAATTGCCTAACAAGGTTTGGAGCATAATACATCATACCTAGTCACACAGAAAAAGAAAGTGCTTTTAAGCAATATTATTTGCAGTGGTATTTCATAAATTTCATCATCACATGAACAATCTTCAAATCCCTATTTCATAACTCATTCTCTTTTTAAGAACAAGGGGCACAGGTCTGGCTTCAGAATAGAGGTAAGATGCTGAGATAGGTTTATATGAATGTCTACATAACAGATCCTGATCTAGTTCTGTTTTTCTTTACTGGCTCATTAAGTAAAATAAAAGCAAATTCTTAGATTTGGTCAGATAATGTCTCTTTTTCCCTAGTTTTGGCCTATTTACATTAAGACTTCAGAAATAGTTTCCTGAAATAGTTAAAACTGAGTTTAAAGAATCTCAGTAACTCCCGGTGATTTCCTATTTCTCTTATAAGTAGTCTTTTGCCCTTTTTTTTTTCCAAGGACTGTACTTAGAGTCATTTGGGAATATTTAGGTACAAAACAAATGTTACACAGCTCATCTTAAAAATTGAGATGATAGTTTTTTTAGGTTTCTGTGGCTTCTTTCTGTATTCACTTATAGGTTTTCTTCCAAAGAAAACCAGGGTTCATAAAAAAAATAAAGAATGTGTCTATATTTATTATTTTGACTTCATAGAATCATTCAGGTTGGAAAAGTCCTCTTGAGCTTGTTTAGTACTACCCCCTCTTCATGCAGGATCAGCTGCAAGAGAATGACCATGACCACGTCCGGTTGGATTTTTAATATCTCCATAGACAGTGACCCCCACAATAAGACAGGACAAGCTTTTCCAGTGTTTAACCAGCATAATTTAGGAAAAAAAAAACAAACAGAAACGCTTTTTCCAATATACAGATGGAGTTTGTGTTTTAATTTGTGCCCACTGCCTCAGCTCTATCATAAATGAGAAGAATCTGGTTCCCTCATCTTTATTCCCTCCCAAGCAGGTGTTCATACACATTAATAAGATCCCACCTGAGCCTTCTCTTTTCCAGGCTGAGAAATCCCAACTTTGTCAGCTTCTTATGTGCGTGATGCACAATACCTTCATCGCTTTTGTGGCCCTGCTCCAGTAAATCCTTATCTTTCTTGGGCTGGGAAGCCCAGAACTGGACACAGCACTTGATACACTGCCTCACGGTTCTAAGTAGAGGGGAAGAGTTACCTCCCTCAACAGGCTGGTAGGTCCAGGATACTGCTTGCTTTTTTTTGATATGAGGCTGTGTTGACTGCTTTTGGTTAGTTTGCTCTCCACCAGGAGCCCAAGGCCTTTCTCTGCAGATCTGCTTTACAGTAGTTCATCATTCAGCATGTACTACTACTTATTCTTCCCCAGATCCAAGAATTTGCACTTTCTCTTGGGGCACTTCATGAGATTCCCCATGGCTCAGTCCTCCAGCCTGATGAAGTCCCTCTAAATGACAGTACACTCATCTGGTGCATCAGGCAGTTTTCACAGTATCATACCATCTGGGAAGCTGCTGAGGGTGCACACTGTACCAGGATCTAGGTAATTTATAAAGATGCTGAACAGTACTGGCCCTAGTATTGCCCCTTGGGGTACACCACTAGTGACTTCTCTCCAGATGAACTTTGTTTCATTAATCACAGCCTTCTGGGCCCAGCTGTTTAGCAGGTTTTCTTTGTACTTCACTGTGCACTTATCTAACCTACACAGTGCCAGTTTGTCTGTGATGATGGCTTTACTATAAACAGCATAAACAACATCCGTTACTCTACTCTCATCTACTAAGATAGTAATATCATTATAGACATCTATCACATTGTTCAAGCATTTATTTCACCTTTGTAAATACATGCCAATTGCTCCTAATCACATATTTGTACTTCTTGCATCTAGAAATGCTTTCCAGGAGGAAAGGCAGACAATGCCAGACAGAGAGGAAGAGTGAACAAAGTGAGAAACAGAGGGATTACCAATGTTGCGAAAAGGAGGAACTCCATAGCAGAATAGATATTCTCTGCAGTCCATTGAATAGAAGATTCTTCCTCAAGGAAGTCCCACCCATGGGGAAACCATGTTGGATAAGATTTTCCTGACAGGACTTGAAGCTCATGGGAGAACCCACAGTGTAACAGATGGATATTCCTGAAGGACTGCAGCCTGTGAAGGAACCATACCACAGCATGGGAAAAGTGTGAGTAAGAAGGAGAGGCAGAGACTCTGCTATGTACTAACTATAATACAACAATCACCCTCATTCCCCTATGCTTCACAGGGAGGGGAATAGGAGTGAAAGGGAAATTCTAGTTGTAACTACTTAGCAGTAGTAATTTGTGACCAAAGAATGGTCTGGCATGAAGGGCAAGGAGGTGCAACTGCAAGAAGGGGTGACACTGGCTGAAAGCACCAATGCCAGAGACAGAATTGTTTCCTTGCAAGGGAGTGAAGTTTCCCTTATTATTAAGATAAGAAATAGCTTCAGCATTGTCCTGTAGACATTCTGGAATGGGAACACCTAGGGGCTCAAGCCCTGGAGCCACCTTTGGGCAGCAGATGGAAGAGGAATCAGAAAGGAATGATTTAAGTGGAGTCTGGGAAAGGAGGAAGGAAAATGTTGATTTAAAGTTTGTCTTTGTTTCCTACTACCCAAATCAACAGATAAATATGTTTAATCATTAATAAATTACATTTTCCCCAAGTGCAGTCAGTTTTGCCCAGAAGAGTAATTAGTAATCAATCTGTCCTTAGCTCAAGTTTTCCTGTTCTTCCTATTTCCCCCCCTTCCCTTCCCCATCTCACTGAGGGGATGGTGGGATTGAGCAAGCAGTTGGATGGGCTAGCCAAGGCTAACTCACCACAAGCTATTTATAGCAGATACCCACTAACAGTGCCACCCATGTTGATCAACCCCCTAACCTTGACCCACAAGCTTTTGACTGATTCCTGACCTATCCCAGGTAGAGCTCCATGCATTCTAACTGCTTTCACATAAAGGGCAACTCCACCTACTCATCTTCCCAGCCTGCCCTTCCTAACAAAGTCTATGTCCCTCTATCCCAGCAGTTCAGTCACATCAGGTATCCCACTATCACAATGATCCTATGATCACAATGAGGTCATAGCCCTGCAACTACAAAATTGTAACTCCTCCAATTTGTTCCCCCATGTAGTGTACATTAGTGTAGAGGCATTTCAGAGAAGCATTCAAGTGTGCCAATTCCCCAGTACAGGCTTGAGAGCTTTCCCCTTAATGCCATTCTACAGACACTTCCTTCTTTATACACCTATACCCTAAGAAGATTCCACTTCAGCTCTATTTCATTGATTGCTATGCCCTTCTCTTTCCATCACCCTTGCCCACACTACTCATCACTTATTTGTTCATTGAGGAGTCACTATCTCTGCTATCATTTCTAGTTCAGAGCTCTCTAATTCAGGATGATCAGTCTGTTAGTAAAGATACATTTGCCCTATGCAGTCAAATTGATCCCATCTCTTCCAAGCAGCTGTGAAGCCTCAAAGAGATTTCCATGGTTGTAGAAGCCAGAACAGCCTTACCAGTATCAGCTGCAGAAGCAGTTGTTAATCTGCTGGATTCATTAAGTCCTACTTAGACTTTTTTCCCCTCAACAGCAAGAAGGAGAACATCTAAGCCCCCCCATATCTTTGACCACTACCCCAGAGCCCTATATTCACACTTAGTACTTCCTAGGTTACCCTTGGCAGTAATAAGTGTTCCTGGAAGAGCAGCAAGTGGTAATTATCAGAAGTCTCAATGAGCCTTGGTAGCCTCTCCACAGCCTCCTGAATTCAGGCCTTTGACAAGCAGCAGGCCTCTCTAGATGAGGAAGCAAGTCGGCAGGTGGGAGTGTCCTGCCACAAACTCTGATAGTTCTGAGTGGCTCACAGTCAGCTCCCAGATTCTTGTCAGCTATGGGGACAGTGAACCTATACTGTAACAGCAAGTCACAAAGAAGAGCAGGATGCAACTTCCTTCTGGTTTCCAGTCTTCCTCTAGTTTCCAGCCTTCATCATGATAGTTTGCTGATAATACAAAACTGGAAGGGGTGGTTGACACACTAGAGGCTGTGCTGCTATCCAGTGTGATCTGAACAGGCATTGTGCTGGTTCAGCCACCACCATTTTATGCTGCCATCAGTTGCCTGATCCCACAGGCCAACTCTGAAGTCAGCAATATCCCCTCAGAGGTCTTCTTTCAGACAGTCCTGCCATAGGTTCCTGGGGGCCCAGCTTCTCCACTGCCCACTGGGGTGCTATCATTGCCTACTGGACACAACAGACAGAGATGGCTCCCTCAGTGGCCTTTTACATGGAAGGACACCACCATGAGAGCTCAGCAAGATACAGCCAGCCCCAACAGAAACCACACCCAACAAGAAGCTCCTCCAACTGATCAGCTCCTGGTTGATATAGTCCTGGCCTTGCCCACCACCCCAACCATGACCACCTGGGTGAGGGTGGGGCCACAGAGACACAGGTGGGCCAGGTTCTGCCTCTGGAACATGAAGCCAATAAGAAAAACAAAACATTCTGCTAGGCTGTGACTC
>JAVSBS010027880.1:0-14119 GCA_033124195.1 Coracias cyanogaster | reverse complement strand
TACGAATAGCACACCACCACCCCCCCTTAAAAAAAAAAAAAAAAAAGAGAAAAAAAAAAAAGAAAACAAACAAGAAGCTCGGTAAAATCTGGAAACTTTTATAAAGTGACGCCATCTCCGTGAACCTCCTTCCCTCTGCTGCAAAACGTACTTCAAAGCTTAACAAATTAAGCGGCAGGCAGGCTCTTGTAAAAAAATCAAAGACAAAAAACCCCAACCCGTAACAAATGAACACAGCTTTACCTTCCAGCAAATTACTGCAGCTCCATTTTCTGACCCTGTATTTTTGCACTAGCTCCCTTCCAAGGGAGTTCTCTTTCTCTCCCTCTCTCATGCTGGCGCAGGGCTGGGGAGGAGGGTCCCCAG
Source organism: Coracias cyanogaster (assembly GCA_033124195.1). Taxonomy (NCBI): domain Eukaryota; kingdom Metazoa; phylum Chordata; class Aves; order Coraciiformes; family Coraciidae; genus Coracias; species Coracias cyanogaster. The sequence goes on along the minus strand of JAVSBS010027880.1, from coordinate 13,753 downwards.
CCCGCCAGGGTGCGGGGACCGGATCGGGTAACACACCCAGAGCCGGCTGCAGAGAATTCAAATTCCCACTTTAGAAACTTTCTGCAATACTTGTGTGTCAAGTCTATTTTTGCCTCCTTCCTTCATCCCGTAATAATGCTGTTTGGTCCGATGCAACGCAGCCATCTTTTGTGCTGTGTCTTTCCTACAATCCCAAGATCAAAAGCGCTTTGCCGGTGTAAATCCTGCCTTTGCCGGAGCTGCCTGATCCCTTTCGGTGAATAATTTATCTAGTTTGCAGAATGGGGACAACTGCAATCGTGGTGTATTGAATCTTTGCATTAAGTCTCTCTCTAAACTAAAAGAAATACTCGCAATCTGGATGCATTTAATGGATGTACATGGACATATCTATAACAAATAAATAGATATATACATACACATTTAAGGCATTCACACACACACACCTCGGAACGGGCCAGTTTAATTAGGATAATGTCACTTTTCCTGTAAAAAATACCATTATAAAATATGAATGGTCTTCATATCAGGCCTTTTACATCTGCGTTTTACCGCTCAGTGTGTATATGAAAAGATGGCAAAAATAGAGAATAAGAATTATAAACAAGAGTGTAAGTCTGCAAAAGACAGATCATTCTAAACGCGGTAATCTAAGCATAAAAATCAAGCTAAATGCAATAAAAGCTGATTAGTTGTGTTGACAACAGAGCTCATAGAGGTTTCAAAGTCCAGCTATAGGAACAGTCTGACAGCTGCATGCCCTAGAAGAGCCACTTAAAACAGAAAATAAATTTCATGTCATTAGATGCTTGCAGAATCAAAGTATTTCTTGATAAAATAATGAGATGATGATAAAGATGATTATGAAGATTACGTCTAATCGTCATGAAGATGACTAGGGTTGTGTCTAAATGATCAGCTCATACCCTAGTTGGTGAGAAACCTTGGGTCTCGCTCGTGCTGCAAGCTTGAGTTCTCTTGCCAAAGCTCCAATTATCTGGCAAGATTTGAGCCAACAGTAGAAAGGAAGGTTCATACACCCCCCGTAAGGCATATGGGTGGGAGGATAAGCGTGACTTGTCAAAGGAGAGTCACACTTCACAGGTCACTACTGGGTTTCTTTGAAGGATTCATCCAGAGTGTGAACAACATAGTGTTTTTGATGTATTCTACCTGGATTTCCAAAAGACTCTTGGCAACGTCTCCCACCTGTCTCAGGGAAGATAATCTGCCAGGGGAAAGGAGGTGATGGTCGCCTAGGAAGGTACAATGACTCAAAAGAAGGGCAGCAGAGTGACAATATCTGGCTGCTTTTCACAGCAGAGGGAAGTGGAATTTCACAGGCAAGTGTGTGCATGTTGGTGCTCCTCAACATATTGCTGAGTGAGCTGGAGAAGACAGTAAGGTGTTCTGTGGATAACAAAGTTGTCTAGGAAAGTGAAGATGATGACTTAGTGTGAAGACCTGAAGCAGGAGTTTGCCAGACTAAGCAGGAAACAAAAGGCCTGCATCTCAGGTTCTGTGCAGGGGGACAGTTCTCCATCTCAAAAAGAAATGCTACATCTGGCAGAGGTACAGACAAGGCCAAAAAGAGTGATCTGAACCATCAAATGGATATCACACAGGGAATGTCTAAGTAGTCTCTTCCACCTGGAAAAGAAACAGCTGAGAAGGGATATAGCAGATATCTGCAAAAAGCCCAAGAGGAACAGGGAAGGTGAAAGACGACTTTCTCTTCCAGTTCTGGAGCAGCTGAAAGGAATCTTAGATGCAGGCTTTTGAGAAGAAAAGGGTGGTTCTTCACAGCAAGTGTGATAAGGGGTTCAAATCTCTGCCACTGAACATTGTGGGTAATAAAAGTTCACAGGAGTTCAAAAGCCAAAACCGGTGACAGAGCAAATTAATGAAAGAAAAACCAGTAAAGGTCACTAAATATGAAGACACTAACCTCTGGCTCTGGAAGTACCTCCGCTGCACGTTGCTGGGCGAGTGTTCTGTGATGTTCCTGTCTGCCCTGTACTTACAGTCTTCCCCCAGGTGTCCTCTGTTGCTGGCTGCTGGACAGGACACTGAGCTACACAGACCTTTGATCCCACCCAGCAGGGTCACGCTCATGTTCTTCACATGCTGTTAGGAGAACCGCTTGTCACCATGAAGTTCGTATCTCTCTGCAGTCCTATTTTATTGCCTAAAATATCACAAATTCAGGTCTGCTTTTTTTCCAGATTGTGTGATACCCCAGTTCTGCCTCTCCACCATTCTACAAATATTGTTACATATTTACAAATTACTCACATAAATGCATCTGTTAATGGTTTGGGTTGGAAAGGACTTTAAAGATAATCTAGTTGCAACCCCTATGCCAATGGGCAGGGGCACCTCCCACTAGACCAAGTTACTCAAGGCCCCGTCCAACCTGGCCTTCAACACATTCAGTGATGGAGCATCCACAACTTCCCTGGGCAACCTGTGCCAGTGTCTCACCACCCTCAGAGTGAAGAACGTCTTCCTTACATCTAATCTAAATCTACCCTTTTCGAGTTTGAACACATTACCCCTCACATCCTATCACTATAAGCCCTTGTAAAAAGTCATTTCCCAGCTTTTTTGTAGGCCCCAAAACTCTTCAGGTCAAAACCTGTGAAATCATTTTTGATTAGTGTCTGGCTCTGGCTTCCTCAGTACGCTCAGGAGCAAAGCTTCCAAAAAGTCAGTAATGAGTTTACACTATGTAACTCAAAAATGCATTAATTATTCTAATCTACATTAAGAAACTATTATTAAGAACTCCCTATTAAAGGTAATCTAAATATATGCTTCAAATTAGCGAAGCTTCAGTATGGTAGAGCACAACTACACAGCGCTTATAGCCCAACGCAGAAACGAACTGAACTATAGAACATCTTTACATCCACGTTTTTATATCATTATGTACAAAAATGAATGTTATGTTTTGAAACATGCATCTGGTCTCTCCCAGTGATACCAGAACTGTGCAATAATGGGAAACTTCCTTTCATGCCAAACAGGAAAAAAAAAAAAAAAAAAAGGCTTTTTTCACATTTTCTGTGAGGGGAAAATGGTAGCAGGGAGGATGATCATTTGGGATTTGAAACGTCGTGTTTTGATAGGAAAAAAATTCCTTTCAAAACAGTAATGCGAATGAGGAATGTCCAATGGAAAAGTCGTTTCCAAAACTTGTGTTTTAACAGTGCTGAGATGGGATTGCAGCTGAACTTTTCCATTTGTCCACTCTCTTCCTCCCCTAAACTAGCAGTAAAATGCATTTTAACAAATATATATATGCCAGTGGGACAGAGTTAGGCCAGAGTTCCTCTGGTCCAGCTCAAAATGACGGCAAAATACTTGACAAATATTGAATTCTTACACTTCTTAGAGAAAGGCGTTTTCCTTCCTATTAGAAATAGAAAGAAAATTAAGTTCAGCTAGAAAATGCCATGTGCCCAAAATCAGTCAGATGTAATAGTGGCAACTTGAGAGCTGAAATTTGTAATTCAGCCCTCGGTTTTGAATTCCAGAGACTAACGTGATGCAGAGGATCTCGGGTGTAAGAACATGGAGCCGTTGTAGCTGCACTGCAGTTCCCACTGGCATTTTAAGGTTTCATGGAACAGGCGGTGTTGCCATTCCAGATTACCCAGGATGTGTTTCTGAGAAAGCCTCCCTCACGATTCAACTTGAAATAAGTTCTTTCCTGCCTTTCTTACACATAAGTCATCACACCCAGGTTTTAATATTTGTGTTCTTGTTTCGAACCTACTCTGCCAATTTATTGTATAAGCAGCACCTTGATCTTTCCTCTCTGGAACAAATTTCTTAGAAAGCCCCTGGTTCTTGTGCCATTTTTTTAGTGGGATAATTTGAACTGTTGATAGAAGGCTATAAACCTCGGGTTTAGGAAAATACCGATTCGTGCTTACCTTTAAACATGAGAATAATCTGCCTATTCAGCAAAGTATTTATGGCGGTGCTTTACTTTAAGCACAAGTTGAAATTCAATTAACTTCATTTTAATCATGGGCTTAAGTGCTTTGCTCTCTCGGGATAATAAGACCATTGGCGTTTCATTTAGCTGGCTGAGCTTGTTTTTAAGTAAATCTCGTACTCTCAAGCACAAACTGACAAACATGCAAATAAGAATTGCCTTTTTGCCTAAAGTCAGAAAATGATAAACCAAGTAGTTTTCCAGTCCATGCGGGGAAACACCTAGGCATGGAAGAGGTTTTCATTTCCCTGATACTATCACATTAATTGTCTGGTAGTGAAACGCTGCCTTGCAAGAAGAGATTGTGCCATCTTTGATCTTCTCCTGTGCCTGAGCAAGGAGAGACAGAAGCGTTATTTTCCATTGAAATGAAGAACGTTTCTTTGCTTGTTTGCTAGACAAAAGCAAATGTCTTTGAGACATTGTGGGTCGTAGCATCACTTCATATAAGTTGGCACGTCTCTCTCATTCCAGGGGAATTACGCTAATTTTACACCTCAGTGTACATCTCGGAGACTTTCCACGTCATGTATAAACTTGAATAAGAAAGATTCGGTATCATGAGGTGAGATCATAATATGCAAGTGTTTCATAGACATAAAACTATGAGGTCTGGGAATGCTTGACAGTAGCTAGTAAATATGGTATGGTCTGGGCATTAAGTGGGGCCAGTTGTTTATAGGAAGAATAATCCAGCTGGTAGGCAGAGCCAAAAAGCTGTTTTCTTTGCCATGGTAGTCCTAATTAACAGCTTTTCCCCACCAAAGCAGTAAAATGCAAAATTACAGTTTTATGAAGTCTTAGGTGGCTCAAAAAAAAAAAAAAAACAAACCCTTTCAAACATTATTAACATTTGATCCATTCACCAGAGAAGAGACCATTTTAAAAAGAAGTAAAAGAAAAACCGGAAAATTTGAACATAATGCAGCTCACACCACTGGCTAGAATATGTCTCGTGCAGGTTGAGAACTGACAAAAAATAATGCCAATTTTACCACCACTCAATTTTAAAGGAAATAAATTGTGCTATGTTGTCAGAGTTAGTTCAATTAACAAGATTTTCAAAATTTTCTAACACTGAACTCTAACACGTTTATGGAACCAGACCAAAAGCAAACCCAGCAAAATTGGCATTTCTCTTTTCCATACAATTGCTTCTCTGAATAGTGATATTAACGAAGGCTTGGTATAAAAAAATACATTGAATGCCTGTAGCATACTTCCATTTTTATCTTGTGAACATCACTGCAATTATTTTCATATACAGGAAAAAATATTCCTAGCGGAAGAACAACAATGCTGAACGGATATTGGGAGGACTTCAGACAGGAAACCTGGTACCTTCAAAACCAAGAGTTTTGACAGGTTTTGAGTGATTCACAACCAGTTTAGAGAGCCGAAAAGCTGCTACAAGCTGCTCATCTGCCAACACCTGAACTTCCACACGCACCTTTGAGGATATCCCAGCCGAAGGCAGAGCCGTCGCTTACAGCGTCATGCAGCCCAGGGAGCTGATCCAGCCCGGAGAGGTGGAAGGAGGGTGGACTTTCCCTCCTGCAGATCCGTATTGTTGCAGGAAATGAAGATGAATGATAAAGAAGTGAGAGCGTGAGAAGCTTGCAATGAGCACTTGGGGCTTTCTCTCAAATGACAACATATTGGGACTTGCAGCTGGTGGCTCCAAAATTTATGGACAACAAAAGTGCGGAGTAGGATGGCTTTTCCCAAGTCCTACCCTTCACCTGGCTGACTTTCTAACTGGAAGAAATGCCATCTTTGGTTTGCAGAGGTCTGTCTCTGGCTGATTACTTCCCCTGCCTGTCTTTTGTCCTTTCCACTTACTTCTGTGGGCTTTGCACCGAGAAGAGCGTTAGGCCAGGTTTAAGCCCTGAATGTATTATTTAGTCCTTTCTTCTAAAAAGAAGAAGAAAAAAAAAATGTCCGGGAGCAGAATGATTTCAGGCCATTCAAATTCCTGATGTGGAAAAACCTGTGGTTAGTCAAAGATAATCCTGTTATTTCCACCAGTTTTACAACACTGTAACCATCACTTCCCGTTGGGTGGTTATGAAGCTACATCAATGCGAAGGGAGAACAAAGTTAAACCACCCCAGCTTCTGAGTACAGAAGGGCTTTTGGACCTCCAGAAAAGTTCATTTCCTTGTTGCAAATGACAATAATTCAGGGCAATTTTTTGCATTTCAACATCAAATAAGATGCAAGGCCTCAGAAGTGCTTTCAGTCTGTGCTGGAAATGAGAGAGAGGAAAAAAAAAGCAGCAAGACTTAATAGCTTCTTTGGAGCAAATTATCATTTACAGACAGTTTGCCATTAATGTGTACCTGAGCAACCGCTCCGAGTTCATACAGTTCAGTGAATTTGGTAAAATTTAAATGAGATTATTGTGTATTAAAGGCTACGTCATACAGGGGTTTTATGCAGGCAAAGGCCTCGCTGCTTTCTTTCTGAATAGGGCTTGATTAATGACAGCAGAATTCAGCTCTGTGTTAATGCACCATTTAGTGCCCCACTTTTGCACGCTGCGGTGCTACATCTGTGCCCATTTCATGTCCTCAGTTAAATTATGAGAAGAGATTGAAATGATATATTCTGAGTATGTCTCGCATAGTCCTGCTCGTAAGTTGAACGGCCCCTTTTGTAACCAAAAGGACCAGAAACGGCCTCCTTTCCCAACTGGAGGTCTTTAAATCTGGCTTTTAAAATTCTTTATGGTAGCAGAGAGAAAAAAAACAAACAACCCACAGTCCATACCGATGCTCTGCTTGCAGAATGTCCTCCCTTGCAAGGGGCACAATGGGCTCCCATGGCCGATGCGTGGCTGCGCGAGAATCATCCATTTTTATCACTTTCAGTTATTGTTTCCTCCCCTCGCCACAAATATTTCCCACAGTGCCACTGTTTTCCTTTGGCCTCCTTACTCATCCAAGCTAATAGTTAGGGGCACACTGGGCATTTTGTTGTGCTTTTTTTTTAATGTTCTGGTAGGCATGAAAACACTCAGTGGGGATTCCATTATGTTTTAGCGCTTGTGTTGAAGGGTGAAATAACTTCACAGCCTGTCAGAGGAGTGATGCATCATGAATGGTTCCTTCTTCAGTCTACATATTTTTATTTAAACATTCTTAACCATGTTTTGTAACAAGCTGGTTTCACTGTACTGGAGCGTCTGGAGAAGAAGAATCTGTTTTAACTTTCAAATGACCGTGAAAGATTGGAGAGAAGCAACAAGCAAGAACATCTCTGTATTAAGTTGTCAAACTTTTTCCAGGGATTTGAGGCTGGAGAGCCAAATGTTAGCAGAGTTTTTACTTTTGTTCAGTGTTTTGCTGCCTTTGTCTACACCTGGGCGTTGATTTCTTCTCAAAACTTGGACAACTTTGTCTCTTCTGTGTTTTCTTTGAAGACTGAACATGTCAGAATTTATATGGGCAGAAAAAAAAGGCAAACCAGTGTTAAACCTCACAGTGTCTGTGTTCTCCACTGGCACCCTTTTACTGATAATCTTCACATTCTCGTCAACAACACCTACATTTGCAACACCAGAAAATCTCAGATTTGCTATTTTACTGTGTTACTAGAACTCATCTCATACAGCTACAGAACTGCACTGAGCCTTTGGCTGATGGATATCTCCAGTGAGTTCATTTTCATGAAACACCCAAACCTCCTTTTACAGTATCAAGTATGTGAAGGTCATTTAGCCTCAGCGAGTGGCCCTGCCGGGAAGGGACTGTGACACGGGTCAAGGATGAAGCATCAGCAAAAGAGAAGAGGAAAGGGCATTTCACTCCTCTCAAAGCTCCTCACGTTGCAGTTCAAGACAGAAGATAACTCTGTATTCCTGACTCTTTCTCAGTTCTTTAAAAGAGGTATGTCAGCGATGGAGATGAAGCCAAGTCACAAAACAACTTCACAAGATGAAGTGAAGTCACAAAAACTCTTCTCGGCCTGATAGTGTCCTTCTGACTTGTCCAGCTCCCTTTTGCGTTTGCTTTTCAGATTTCTCAGGGGTTGGCCAAAGCCACCAACTCTGATGGTACCTCAAACCAGGATGATGTCTTATGCACTAACCTGTGCTCATCGCTAACATTTCTTAAATAAGGCACGACATTATATGTTCCCCCAAATTCCCACCTTTAAAAACAGTCTAGACATTAAATTCTAGAATGTTAAATGGAAAACCTAGGAGGAATTTCTTCATGATACTTGACTCTGGAGCATCTGCTGTCGCTTTGCCCTAAACCCGACGCACGATGAGCAGGACACGTGCCGCCCAGAGGCAGACTGAGACTTAGGTGATGACTCAGAGTGTTGTTAATCTTCCTTCCTTAGGGTTTCCTTCCTCCCTGCCTCCAGGACGTGGGTCCTACACCAGGTCTCTGCCTGGAACAAAGGGTGGCCCCACTGTGGCATTGCGGGCTAACCTCTGCAAAGGAAAGGAGTTCACTGCACACACAGCCCCATCAGTTCCTGCTGACATCCAGGGAAGGGACAGAGCTGCCCTGCTGAGACTGCTTGCTTTGATGCTACTCCCGGTAGTAGTATCAGGAGCATCAGGCCACAGAGCCCGTCCAGGGGTCTGCTTAGCAAATCCAAACCTGGCCAGGTTCGAGCGCTCTGTGCACAGTCCTTCATTTCACTCAGAAGCCACAGTCCCAGGATGCTGGTGGCCAGCAGCTGTAAAAAGCAGGATCATGAAGTACAGAGACCATAGCAATGTGCTGGCTTGTGCCTTGCCAGAAGTCACAGGCTGTGGCCATTGCATGACGCATCTCCAGAAATCGGTGGTCTCCTGTTCGTATGCTGAAAGCAAAGCTCTGCTCCCAGCCAGTGCAGCACATCAGCTGCAATCTGGCCTCTACAGTGGATACCGAGGTACTTAAATGCAATGACGAGCTTCACATCCTGTCTTCTGCCTCTAAAGTGAAAAGCAGAGGAGAAAAAAATACTTAAATTGGTCCATTACTCTTCTAAAAAGATGGCAGTGAACTGGACTTCCTAGTAGTGGGAAACACAAGAACCCTCTTTCTAAATCTCTGCAGTTCAGTGCTGATTTACAACTCCTAAAGACAAAGTTCATTAACAACGAGTTGGAAATTTTTTTCCGCTATTGGCTAAGAATATACCTTAATAATAATGAGACAATATTTTCCTATTGAGCTAGCAGAAAAAAAAGATTCAGGATTGATTAAAATAGGCAGCTAAGGTATGGATTCAGTGGCAAAGATGGGTAAACAGAAATGCTTGCAATAAAATAATACCAAGAAGCTTTAAAGAAGCAGAAAAATATTTTGGATCTATCTTTGAACTGATTTTTCATTGATTTCCCACAATGGGAATAGTTGAAGAGCAGCTTTAGCATCCAAACCTATCATGAACAATAACAAGGTTTCTACAACGGGGTGGCAAATTCACATGACATAAGGAGAAAATTTTGGGAATCTCTGCCCTGTTAACCTCAGCTGCTCTTTTAGGGAATAAATACCACATAGCAGCTGGGGTTTGCAAAAGTGCTTCCATAAGTTCAGGAGCGTGAAGGTAACAGTCACTTGCTTTTTCATAGTTTTGATAACAAACCCCTTTCCTTGGTTTCAACTTTCCACGAATTTTGAGAAAACTTTTTCCACTTCTTGAAAATAAAATCAACAACTCTTTTAGTGATCCATCTGTTATGGGAGTAACCATGAAGTGCAGGGTAAAGCTGCTGGCTGCTTGCAGCTTGTGCTTAAAGGACACAGAGCAGACTTCGTGCTCCCTCCTGCCTCACAGACGTTTTATCAGCTGGGAGAAAATTAGTAACATCCCAGCACTGATTTGCATTCACCAGCTCAATCAAAGAGAAGCAACATAGAAAAAGTAATCACACGGGAATGTGCAGAACATTAAAACCAGCAGCAAAAAGTAGCGTGTAGTCACAGCACAGGTGCTTCACCATCGTATTCTCACTCAAGTACCCATGTCCTCAAATAACCTGTGCAGAAATCCCTTGAAGAGGTGGTGGTGGGAGGACTCTGGAGAGTGAAGGAAATAGTCTGAGGAGGAACAGTCTGGTGCCTACAAGAAACCTGAGGAGGTACTTTGTACAAAGGTCTCTAGTGATAGGACGAGGGGTAATGGTTTGAACCAGGAAGAAGGTAGATTTAGATTGGAAATTAGGGGGAAATTCTTCACTCTGAGGGTGGTGAGACACTGGCCCAGGTTGCCCAGGGGGGTTGTGGATGCTCCATCACTGGAGGTGTTCAAGGCCAGCTTGGATGGGACTTTGAGCAACCTGGTCTAGTGGGAGGTGTCCCTGCCATGGCAAGGGGGTTGGAACTGGATGATCTCTAAAGTCCCTTCCAACCCAAACCATTCTATGACACAGCACTGGTGCTGGAGGATCAGAGGCAGCAGGAAGGTTCTGGATTAAACTTCTTCACATACAAAACTGCTCGGTCCCGGGCTGGGCTCTCTGGTGGGTGACCTGCTTTTATTTTCTCAGAAGAACAGATAGGACCTGCAAGTTTCATACGTGACAGTTGTGGTGGTTTGGGGATAGATACCTTTGTCAGGGTAAGAAAGGTGCTTGAATAGCCAAAGCTGTTGAAGAGAAGATGTCCTGCACACTGTTTTACCATCTCGGGTCAGAAGAAGGAAGGAGGGAAACCATGTATGCTTGCAATTATAAACCAGGGGCCTGATCCAGAGTCTATTGAAGTCAACGGAAAGGTTTCCATTGACGTCAGCAAGTACTGGGATGGGCCCCCAGAGCTTCACTGCATGCTAGCAACATCTTGACTTGTCAGCTGGAGCTTCACTGGGTGAATTTCAGGACTCAGGTGCCCAGGCTTCCTCACCTTGCTTGATGGGTAAAAGGGCACCCTGCAAGCACAGCGCTGGAGGTTTTAAGGCTGGTTCTAAGCAAGGACTAAGCTTCAGCATATTGTGCAGCAGCCTTGGGCTGTGCTAAATTAATGCCATCTGCTACTGGCCTTCCTCGCCTCCTCCCACCTCCTCCCTCAGGGGGCTTCTGACAGTGGAGAATAGCTGGAGTACAGTCACAAGCATCACGCCTCTTCCTGTCCCTAACACACCCTTTACACCCTTTGTTTCTCTCTAAGTGTCATGGGTGGAGTAGGATCCCAGTACGCTGGCTCCAAACCAGCTGGCAGCCTCTGGCCAGGCTCAGCCCCATTTCTCCCAGACTTGGAGGACCTGAAGCAGGCAGAACCTCCGCTTTGCAATCTCCAGGGGTTAATGATGGTTTTTTTTCACCCAGGAGAGGAGTTATTTTCAGTGACGTCACTGCCCTCCTGGCTGAAAGCTTATGAACTTTCCAAATTCAGAGGAGAATTGCAAATACCATGTGAAATCTCTTCTCACCCTGGGTTGAAACCTTTGCCAACGGCTCTTTCGGGGGAAAGCTCCCACCCCTAATCTGAAAGTTCAAAAGGCAGGAGCCGTTTCTCGCCATCAGTGTTTGTGAAACCCAACTGGAAGTAAAGATCCTAATTATATTTGGCATTTCTAATAGTCAGTCTCCTGCTAAACAAATGACGTCATTTGTGGCATTGGCAGTAAAAGAGCCTACTCTAAGGGACTGTAAACAAGAGTCCATCCAGCCTCATTCTGCCCTAACAAAAGCAAGGGCAAGGGGGAGAATCTTGCTAAATGACCACAATGGTCACATTTTTTTCAATTATTAGACACGTCCTGATACCTCTGCGAAATGGTTTTGAAACGGCGGATGAAACATACTCTGAAACTGGGATTTTTGGCAACCATAAGGAAATTGCTGTGCTCAGCAACATGCAGCGCCTCGGGCTGGGGCATGGTCACCCCTTGACTTTCCAGATCTGAATTTTGTGGGTGTTAAAAATCTGCAAGGCTGGATTGAGCCTCCTCCTGATTATTGAATGTTGTATTTGACATTTCTACAGAGTGCTATTGACAATTCCTCTGGGAAAAATGGTTGCACGTCATTGCTCTCATCCTCATACCAAGGTGTGTGCTCCTTGCCTTTCCCCTGCAGGTGTCACAGCTCCCACCTCTGCTGAGAGGGAAAAGATGGTTGTATTTAAGCCTAGAAGGAGCTCCCTCCAGAGAGGAGCAAAGGGCTCATCCCCAGCATGGGGACCTCCACACAGTTTTGGTGTAGCAATGCATCAGCCTGGTCTTATTGGGAAATACCAGGATGCCGGAGCTGGGCATCAAGTCATCATTAAAGGAACAGACAAAAAATCATCCCTTCCTTCAAAAAGAAAGAAATAAAACATCTCAGCCTGCTGTATCTCAGTTTCAGGTTGTGTATTTTCTAGATTGCCCCTGGTCAGCAGCCTGTCCCATGGCCGTGCTGGGAACGCCAGCTCGGAGCGACTCGTGCTGCCAACACAGGAGGATTCTTCAGAGCTCTCCTTTTCTCCTAACAATCCTGCTTGACTCTGCTTAGTTTGTGATATTTGAGGGCATCGCAGCATGAAGCGGTCTGAACACAGACCATTAATTGTAACAGGATGCGGTTAGAGGCGTTTTGATATCTACGTGCCCATAACTGTAACCTGCATTCAGCTATTTTCAGCCCTTCGTGCAAATAGCAGGAACATTTGCATTCAGATTGCCCTCAGTGCATAGATGTGTTGGATGATAATTAAAAGTACAGTGTCAGGGCAATACTCATCTGTTCCATGTCAAATATATATTATTTTTTTTCCTCGCCAGGTACTCTAGATGGATGCCCTGGGCCAGATTTCTTTTTAGGCAATTGTGCTCACCACTGAAAAACAACAGCTCATTTGGACTGTGAGTCAAACTACAATATTAATACTTTCCCACTGCTCAGTTTTTGAAATCTCCTTCCTAGCTGTGCTTCTGATAACTTCCTTACCCTAAGGAAAGACCTTCTCTTTGGCCTTATTTTTTCCTTTGCAAAAGTAAAACACGGGATACGTTCTTGATCCAAGCATATGGAAACATCCCCTTGCCTACAAAGTGAGATGGGCTCATAATGTTCCTTTCTCTTATTAATTTAGTCGCAAGATGCTCTCTGAATCACCCGCAGTATCATCATGCGCGCCCTTTCACGGTGGTTAGGCTTTGTTCAGAGCAGCACTTGCCTCGCGGAGTGTGAAAGAGGCCATTTATGCTTCATAATGATAACAACCAGCAGTCAGAGAGTGGGAAAAGAAAGGAAAATAAAACCCCGCAGAACTTTACAGGAAAGGACATTTAGCGTTGCCAGAAGGGTGAGAAGGTCAGACATCTGGTGGCTAGTCTCGCCCTGGATTACAGGCAGGAATGCACGGCTGCGGAGGTGGGGCTCGGCCAGCCGCAGGGGCAAGGGTGCTCGTGGCCAACAGGACTTTGGGGTGTCCCAAAGTGGTCCCTGTTTGCACGAGACCTCTTCTGTTCAGGGGTGCAGAGTACAACACGGGCTCATTCTGCACAGCCCAACTCCCACGGAAGGGACAACAAGGAAAAGCGCGCCCTGAAAAAATTTCGGAGCTTAAGCTGGTGTAAAGACTACCAATAGAATAGTTATTAAATCCTTCAGAAAGAATGTTCTATTTGTCCTTGTTAATCAGCAAAAAACCCTCAACAAACAGGGGTCAGAGACCTGCACACCTTCACTCAGTGGTCACAGAATCCCAGCATGGTGGGTGTTGGAAGGGATCTCTGGAGATCATCTCATCCAACCCCCCTGCTCCAGCAGCTCACCCAGAGCAGGGGGCCCAGGATCGTGTCCAGGCA